>VXCM01000959.1:0-71012 GCA_014773175.1 Lucifuga dentata
CAAAAACTCTACTGCCACCTCTCCTAGACACTTCCATACCTCTACAGGTATATCATCAGGATATAGGTTATCAGGTTATTTACTACCATTTTCAATGGTAGTAAATAATCTTTTTAGAATTTTGTTTAGGGAATGTTGTGAGCATCTGGCAAAGTAAGCAAGTATATCTTTGATACAACTATTTCTTTGTTGTCCTCAGAGTGTGAAGTTGCAATTGACACTTCAGAATATTCTGAACATAAATGAAACAAAGAAATGCGTGTCAGCAAAAATGAAAATGTTTCATCTGAATTACAAATATGACATAATGTGAGATATTGTACTTTTATAAAATACTGAAGATTTTACTGAAAGGGCAGTTTTTCAATCTTCTCACTTACGAAATAAACTTTATATGTCCACAACTGCACTATTGTTTTGAAGTGTATTGCTGAATAACAGTACTGATATTTCATTAATTATTTCAGTCCTTTATCAAATAAAAATACACCATTTGCTGAAAAGAGCCCCTCAAATGTGAGATTTGCATTATCTCTGCTTTATGTTTTTGTATATTAAATATCTTCTTTGTTCATCAAAGCTTCAAGGCATCACTTTGGGTCTGATAAGTAATGATGACCATTCATTATACTCTAATATTTTAAAAACAAGATTATTGGTTAACTAATAGAAGAAAATAAATAAAAAATGAGTTAGTTGCATCCCTGTTGAAATTGCTTCCTAATGGATGAGTGGAAGGTGAACAGAATCACCGTACTGATTGAATTCAGAGAAATGTGTAATGGTACGTCTGAAGCCCAAGATAACCCAAAAACAATGTATTCATAAAGTCCTCCCAATTGAAGCGTTATTACTAGTTCTGTAAAAAAAAAAAAAAATATATATATATATGTGTGTGTGTGTGTGTGTGTGTGTGTGTATTAAATTTATATATATAAGTTGTCAGAAGTGTCAAGCATTTCTCTTCTAGGAGAGCCACCTTGCAGTGGGATGTACCTGGAGCTTTGAAATTACACCCCTGCTGCCTTCCCTAACCTTTGTTGCTCCCATGTGGGCTGATGTAAGCAAGTGTGGACTTGGGCAAAGCCACACAAACCTATAGTACATTGTGCACATTGGATTGAAGTACTACTGGAAGCGCAGCCCCACAGACATTGGTGAGATAGTTTCCAGACAACAAATGGGTCAGGGTTTAGGGTCTCGTTTCTCACATTTTCTCTCTACATGCCCCATCTCCAAGCATGACCACATGGAAATGTGGTCTGAGAATTTGTTTTGTTTTGTCTACCTAAGAGTGAAAATTAAGAGTTTCACTCAATCATATACAGCTGATTCAATTTTACACGTATGCTATCCATTTTTTCCGTTTTATAGTCGATTGCACGCTGCTGCCTTCAGTTTCCTCTGTGTTTTTAAAAAAACATTTTTAACTACTGTCATGCTGTCTAAATTCTCCAATAAAAAAACTGAAAATAGGATTTAGTAGTCTTGTCTTTATTTAAACTGGCAGTTGCAGGGCTCACAAATCGCCAGGGATAGAGCTGGCACTGGGAATTGAACTTGCTTTCCTGGGTCTTGTAGTATTCATTTAAAAAAAAAAAAGAACTTTATTTGAAAATTCAACATTATACAAAAGATCAGAGGTCACCCAAACACATCATCAAACAAATATTCAAATCTGTATAGTAAAATAACAGTCAACAGAGAAATGGGGATAGGACACAATGATGCTGCAAATATAACAAAATAAAAGATTGCCAGACATATGCCTTTATAGAAAATACTACTAATAATAATAATAACATCCAATGTTAAATAATTTTGTCTTTTTTGTGTGTGCTTTTAATAAATTTTTATTAATCAATATAAAATTTTATTTCAATTAAAAATGTGTTAAATTTAAGCAGAGAGTTAGAAAGTTTCGATTTATTAATGTGATATTCTCAAGCAATATTATCAAATTAATCATAATCTTAAAGGTGTGCGGGTTATCTTCAAAAATAAGCAATCTATTTTTACGACTCAGCCACTTTTTTCTCCTCCATCTTGACGCTCTCCGGTAGTGACGTCATTGTCCACTCCTCCTTCTCTCGATCGCGCTCACTCAGACGCAGTTGCGCCATCATCCCTCCTTTGTTCACGGAGGTGAATATACAGACAACCGGCTACAACAAAAAGATACCGGAAGATTCCTGAAATTTTACAGTTTGTTTGACGTCGGCGTTTCGTTTAGTTTGCAGCTAACGAACCTAGCAAGGCTAAAGTTAGTTAATCTGACAATGAGCCTGATGGATGCTAACAGCAGCTCCGAATCTGCGTTAGACTCGATCGCAGCACAGAAGAAAAGCAAAATGGAAGACACCAAATACCTACCGGAGCTCCTGGCTGAGAAGGACAGTTTGGATTCATCGTTCACACACGCCATGAAGCTTATTTCTGCAGGTAGCCTGTCGTTTGTACACTTATGTTGGCTAGGCAAGCTAACAGTTGTGCTGCTTGAGGCCTAGAAATGGTTTGCATTTTATCTCAGGCCTGAACAATGGTGGTGCAGGTTACACGTGGTTACTGGTTTACTGGGTCTGATCCTTCTGCTTGTTAATGTGTCATGTTTTCCTGATTTACTGCATCAAGAAACCCACATTTTTTGACAAAATAATATGCATCATAAATAAATCCTCACCATATGTTGACTATATTTGGACGCATGATAATGATTTGCGCCACATTTTTCATTGTCTTTAAAAACGTTATTCTGTTAATTCCTGTGATTATTATTTACAGCCCTTCACCCCCTCTCCACTGTATAAAAAATAATAAACTATATCAGTCGCTGAAAAACCTCTTGTCTGCAGAAATCGAAAGGATCCAGAAGGGCGAAACAAAGAAAGAGCAAGAGAAAGAAACTTACCTGGACCTGTTTGCTACCAAGAATCAAAAACTTAAAGAACGAGTGCTCATTCCAACTAAACTGTATCCCAGGGTAAGTGTTTGGTTTTGTGTTGTCCTTATGGCTCCTGGCCATCCTAGCTGGATTAATTGTAATTTTCCATATGGCTTAACAGTGTTTATCCATTTGACTTTCGATATATGACAAAGCATGTCTCCTGTATGTCTAAACAGCCTTCACTGTGTAGCTTTATGGTGCTTGCGTCCTGCTGATAAGATTTTATTTTTTTAATGACTACATTAAATGTCTTTTCTGCAACAGTGAATAAATAGTGAAGAGAGACCTTGTTTTAATTTCTCATCTTTCTGCTCCTTATGGCTACTGTAAATGTTGCTCAGTTCTCTCAGTACTTCCATGTGAACACTTTTCTGTGCCTGTCCTTTGTCCATAATGTTAAAGGATCATACTGTCCATTTTACATGTTTGAGCCTAATATATTCCATTTTCATACACGTAACGTTACTGACAATCATTTCCCAAAGCATACTGGAATGGTGAATTAAACATTTTTTTTCCTACCTTGCAGACCACCAATGGTTTCAGTTCATTCTGGTACACTATTAAAATCAATTTGTTGATATTTGAAACATTCTTGGGATAGGTACTTGGGATAAGCATTTTCAGATCACTCCACACTTTTTATTGTGCTTAAATGCTAAAATTATGTATCTTTGAAAAAAAAAAAAAATCTGAATATATGTCTTGTTTGCTACCAGAATGAACTGAAACCACTGGTGGTCTGCAAGGTAGGAAAAAAAATGTTTAATTCACCATTCCAGTATGCTTTGGGAAATGATTGTCAGTAATNTGCAAGGTAGGAAAAAAAATGTTTAATTCACCATTCCAGTATGCTTTGGGAAATGATTGTCAGTAATGCTACGTGTATGAAAATTGAATATATTAAGCTCAAACATGCAAAATGGCCAGTATGGTCCTTTACTGTTGAGGATGGAGATTGTGACAATCTGGCAATGCTCCTAAGCAGGATCATAATGTTGCAGGTCGCCTCTGTTATCCCCATTTGATTATGGTACAATGTTGCTAAAGTGTGCTATAGCATGCTAATGGAAAAGCATTATAAATGACTTTTCATGGGACCCATGATGCTTGTAAAATATCCTTTTTAGTTGCTCTTGCAGTTATCTCACTTTGCTGCTGAAGATACATGTTAAATAGAGGCCACGTCAGCCTGACACAATTTATCAATTATCTGCTTCTCACTATCTTGCTTTTGTTATAATGGAAGGATGCAGTACAATGCTTTGCTGTTTCATTTAAAAATTCCCACAGGTGAACTTTGTCGGTAAGATTTTGGGACCTCAGGGCAACACAATCAAGAGACTGCAAGAGGAGACTGGTGCTAAGATTTCGGTTCTGGGTAAAGGTTCCATGAGAGACAAGAATAAGGTAAGAAAGGAACACGGTTTGCCTGGCTGCAGTGTTCAAAGGATGTTATGCTGTATTATTGCTACAGTTAATGATATGTATGTTGCTTATCTTTTGTATTTAATGTATTCACTAGGAGGAAGAGCTGAGGAAGGGCGGTGAGGCTAAATATGTTCACTTGAACATGGAGCTGCATGTGTTCATTGAGGTGACGGCACCCATACCAGAGGCCTATCTGCGCATGGCTCATGCCATGGAGGAGATCAAGAAATTCCTTATCCCTGTATGTATTCAGAAGAACCTCTTAGTTTGTGTTGATCTTTGGCCTCTCCTGAGGGACTTCAGGCCTAATAATTTTTTGTCTGGTCTTTAGGAACCTGGTGAACAGGACCCATACATGGACCCTCACTTCCTGAATGGAGGTCAGGATGGTTCCGGCAGGGGTCGAGGTCACCTTGGCAGGGGCAGAGGTGGACCACCTGGTGGTGCTGGACCCAGGTAGGAATCTTTGTAGTTGTAACTTGTTCTATAGTTTCGTAAAGAATAATTCTTTCGTTATTCACATTTTGAAAAATGATTGATTGTCCACAGGGGACGGGGAATGCCACGTGGGGGTCCTCGAGGAGGAATGCGTGGTGGAGGTCCACGAGGAGGACTAGGCCGCGGTGGCACACCTAGAGGTGCACCAGCTGGTAGAGGTGGACTGCCTACTGCTGCTAGAGGTGGCTCAGCACCTCGATCTAGACCCCCTGCAGCAGGGGCACCCAGAATGCTCCCCGCTACAGCCCTTTCCCACCAGCAGCACCAGGTTCCTCCCTCAGCATCACAGCCCAAAGCTGACGCCTATGAGGAATATGTAAGTCCGTCTACTTCTGCATCTCCCATTTTTCATACAGAGTGGTAGTGATTTCCTGCAGGGGATGGTCTGGTCTTTTATTGATGGCAGCTGTCTCTTTACTGTCTAACTTTGGTTGTAAATTTGTTCTCCTTTAGCCTCCATATGAAGAATCCTATGCTGAGCCTGCTTATGAGGGCTATGATAATTACTATAGTCAACAATCTGCACCACCCGCGTAAGTAATTTCTTTTTTATTTGTATTACTCAAGTGCATCTGTTTATTTAATTTGATTATATCTAAACACTGTGACATTTTTTTTTTTTTCATATCTCCTCAGGGATACTGAATATTATGACTATGGACACGGTGAGGCCCAGGAAACGACATATGAGCCCTATGGTAAGAATGGTTTGACTGACATCATTTTTAGTTATCTATAAATTCAATTAGCAGTACACCCATCCCACTGAGAAAGCTGTCAGATGTTGTTTTTTTTTCTTTTTCTTTCTTTCTTTCTTTCTTTCTTTCTAATTCCTGTCTCTGCAGCTCAAGAAGATTGGGACAACTCATGGTCTAACTCTGGGGCTGCTGGAGGAAAAGCCCAACAGTCTAGGCAGACGAAGGGATCGTATAGGGAACACCCGTATGGAAGATACTGAACGATCTCTGGTAGAGAGTTGCCATGGCAACTATCTCCTTCTGTAACTCGCTTAACTTGTCAAAAGTAATTTCCCTCATTTGTTCCCTTTTTTTAATGTTTATTTTGTGTCGACTATTTTTAAACACGAAAGAGACATTTTGTTGGATGTATCAAGAGTGCCAGAGGAAAAAAAAAACAAAAAAAAACGTGATTTTGTTTATCTGTTTAAATTTAATACTTTCAGTTGCAGTTTGAAATAAGGTCCTAGTTGCCTAAACCTAACAATGAAAAAGAATGACATTATAATTGTTGATGGTTATCATTTCAGTTAAGTGTTCATAACAAGATGTGATTCTGGCGATAAATATTCTCTCACATAGGCTGCATTTAAAAGTCCTACATGACTGGACAAAAAAAAAAAAAAAAAAAAAAAAATCATAATGCCTCAATGCAATGTCTATAGCCAGAATAGAGTTAATTGTAAATCCGTAATAGTTAATCCTTAAAGCCCTGAGTCGTTTTGATTAAAAACAAAATTTCAGAAGTCCTGTCGTAATTTTCAGTACATACTACTGACAAATGTAGTCTTGTGAATATAATCTAAAATATTCAAATCAATTTGATGAAGACAAATGCCTCTATTTTTGCCACCCTAGAAATTGGTATACTCTGATCTGTTGTAGTGTTACTTGCAAAATTATCTCTGATGATCCACCAAGGATTAACGTTCCTTACTGCCTGTAAGGAAGGCTGGCAGCCAGTTCAATATTATGTACATAACCTTAGGTAAACTGTGTATGTTTTAAGCCGTGCCGTCTCCAAAATGCATAATGCTTGTGTACTCTTGGCTAAATAGGATACTAAATATATCCCAAAATGTGTTTCTGCAGTGCGTTGTATCAATAAAGTTTCTAGTTTCTTTTTAATCAATCTAGACATGATATTTTTCCTTTGTTGTACCAGAGGAATGCCTTCATTTTGTGAAAGTGGTCCTCGGTGGCTCCCAACATTGCTGTATGTATACGCAGCCTTATTTTAAAACGAAAAAAAGACGTATCCTGACAACCTAGTCTTCGTTTCTGTATTCAAAATTTATCTAAGACGCTTGTAATGTCATCTCCAAAAAAATAAAGCTTATCCTTGCTTGAGGTAATGTATTGCCAAATACATGTTTGACTTGAGATTGATGTAGTGCTTGAACATGTATTGTTCTCAACCTTTAGTATCTCTTCAAGCTCTTGAGAGCCATGTATCTTCAGCCCCTTGAAATAACTGAATCTCAACAGTATTTCAAATTAAGCTTGCAGGGATCTTACTTGACTTTGATGCAAAGTCATGCTGGCTGGTTTTTATAAAAGAAAAAAATCGCAGACGAGAGGATTCTAAAAGCCTAAAGATCGCCACAAGAAGGTAAAACTAACCCCAACATTCATTGTTAGATATTTTTTTTTTGTTTTCTGTGCAAAATATCAAGTAGTACAAGTCATTCAAAACATGGTATTAAAATCAAGTTCAAAATCTGCTATGAGTAGTGTTTTTCGAGCAAAAACAAGCCATTAAAAAGCAATCAGAAATGGTTGCAATGCAACTCTTGCTCAAATAAAAACAATAATGGTCCATTCATTTCACTCAATACTTACCAATTTCCATCTTGTCCATTTATATTTGTAGAATGCTGAAAATTTTTAGTTGCACTAGGAGCCTAAAAACATCCATTAGTGGACAAAACCCCTTCAGCTTGAGTTGCATGATTTTGTAGTAAATCTTGCATGTGCGTTGTCCACTGTGTGTTTGTAGGCACTACAATGTCCGAGATCTCATTTGTTTTTCCTCTTCTTAGGTTGGCAAATGGTTGTGTTGGTGCAGCTTCGACGTCGAGCTCCAGCACGCCAGGCCTCACGGTTAGTTAAGAAATAGCACATTAGCATTAGCACCTAAGTCTGTTTTACCTAACAGGCTTTCTTCCTTTTGTGTTACATTGAAATGTGATTTAAAGATATTACTGTAATAACAGTTGAACCACTCATTAACTGGTAAAACATGCGTGATTGTAGTTTATAGAGCAAACGAAGCAAATTGAATTTTGCTGAGTATGATTACATCTTATGTATCTTTACAGGTCCGTTGAAAATGCCTGGAAAGAGCAAAGGCACTGCAGTGTCCCTGAGACAGATGGCTGCTTTATTCCAGTGCTGCTCACTAAAGGGAATTGTGTTAAAGAGAGCTTGCTCACTCGATTCTTCAGAGACTTTACTGTTGTAATAAAATTAATGACTGGTTTCTAAGAGGATTTATCTTATGATAATCCTTGTGTTTTCATTGTTGACAAAATTGTTTTATCTTTTTATCAGAGGTTAAAGACTTGTTATATTTTTTTAATTGACTTGTATGACATTGAAAAATAAAGCTATTGTATGTAAATTGTGACATCTTTATTTCTCAAATATTGTGCCCTGTTTGATCAACAAAACTTGCATTAGTTATGATTGATAGAGTTGCTGGTCCAGTAATTGAAGATTTATAAAAGACAAATAACTAGTAGCATTCTGTCTTACTATGTAGCCCCCCCAATTTCTGTTTTGATGTTGTTTGACAGACCATCCACAGGATAATAAAAGACATGACCTGCTCTTTTATGTTTAATTTATACAATAACCTAACACTATACTATGAACAGCAGCTACACAGGTCATCCACTTCAAAAGATGCCAGTCCCACCACCTGAATATTTGATGGGTCATAGGCCTTTGCCAATTTCAGACTCTTAGAGTTGTGGCATTTGCTGCTTCCTTGTAGCAATGCAATGTGTTTTCAAAAAAATTAAATTACTGATGTATTCTGTTGGATTTACAGTAGCATCACAGGGAAATTATGGATCATCTGCTACTCTAAATTAGAATGTGCCAAGTGTCAGTCAACTAAATGACAGACAGTTTTTGGCAGCCTGCCAAAAGACTGCATTCTTAAGATCTAGTGAGACAAAGATTCTGGAAGTGGTAATCAGCTTCCTCTTTGTCTGGTAAACTTCCTCATAAACAGCCAGATAATCTAGCTGAACTACTCGGCAGCTCTCAACTCTCTTACATCTCAGCTGCTCCAAAATTCACAGCATGGGTTCCTGTGTTTGCAGGTGGAGAAGCTCTTTGATCAGCTCGACTCTCTACTATATACAGTATCTAGATGGGACACTTGCTGCATGCAAAAACTGTGCCAAGCTGTTGATGTCCACTTGCTCTACTTGTAGGTGCTGTGGAAACCTCGCATTTCTTTGATTGATGCATTCAACAATGAGACTTTGTCTCATGTACCCAGTGTCACACGTGCTTTTTGTTATGTGTTATCTCTAATTCAGAGTCAATCTGGCTTGTGTCAGGATTATTAATATCCCATTTAAATTTCATGTGAACATAAAGCTGATTGATCTCAGGTTAAAAAATATGGATTTACAGAAATGGCATGATGAATTATACAGCAACCCTTTGTGTGACACTTAAAGGGTATTTAAAGTTAATTTTGGTTTTGAGAGAATTTATTGTATTGAACCCAGTAGAAAGGATTTATATGTCTAAATATTGATGTGGTAGTCATAATTTGCCTGTTTCTGAGTGTAGCTATGTTCATGATTATACATTCAACCCATGTGCTCTTTGATAGGTGCTCAGGGAGGTGTTTCATTTTGTGTTTGTTCTTTTTTTTGATGAAGATAGAAGCATTGGAAGTTATTTTAAAGTTAACCCCACTGTTTATAAATGTAAGAAATTACTGAGCACAGGAAATGTTAAGGTTTTGTTTAATTTGGTAAAGTTCATTTGGAAAATACTGTGTAGTTTTTGATTGTGCAGAGTTTTGGTTTCTATGTTTTGTTTGCTGGTTGTCTGTGTTTTTCTTTTGTTGTTACTTATACCCTGGTAAGGGGGTCAACAGGAAATGAGTAAATGAATGAATGAGTGTGTGTGTGTGTGTGTGTGTGTGTGTGTGTGTGTGTGTGTGTGTGTGTCCTCCCTCTACAGAAGCTATACTGATCTCACCCTTGGAATCCTCCATTGATCTCTGAGTGTCAATGATCTGCTAAGAGGCAAATTAGAAGTAAAGGCTAGAAAATGCACTGATGGTCAACAACCAGAAGTCAATGATCAATGAGATTGTGTTTTTGAAATCATTCTAATCTGATCATTTCTTGTTAAATTGTTAGGGATAAGATTACAATTTAATCTAAATGTAATCATGTTTGCAATTCTAATAGCTGCGATACTTGACAAAGGCAAAGCTCAGAACAAGAAGACCTTTAAAGTTTCAGTTCATAATCAATCAAGACTACACTCAGTGGCCAGAAAAATAGACACATTTGTCCAATGTAATGTAGTGAAACGCAACAATCCTGCAATATATACTATCTTACTTAAAATGTTAAATTTTTGTTCAGACTGCTATTCAAGTTGTTTGTATGCCAACTCACTTTATGATACACTTTTGAGGCTGTACTTTGTGGAGGGGTGTTGTATTGGATTGCATTATATTAAGGGTGTTTCTATTATTTTGCCCACCTCATTCACTTACATGGAGCTCGAGGAGCCAAAATATAGAACCATGGTACAATACAATGTAGTCCACTAAAACAACACAGACACAAGCTTCAAAAAACAGAGCTGAATCAATACCTCTAACAGTGTCATCACAAATTGAGAAGTATTAGTTTCATAAAGTTAGTGTTTATTACAAGACTTTTGCATTAGATCATATTACAAAGAACAAGTGTTTTTATTTTTCTGGCCACTGAGTGCATTAACTCATATTAACTCATATTCCTTCTCCCTTTGTGGATGACAGTCATGACAGACGGCAGCCATAACTGGAACTACTGCACTTATACTCAAATTATGTTTAGATCAAATAAAAATGTACTGAAATATATACCATTTTTTATTCTATCTATCTATCTATCTATCTATCTATCTATCTATCTATCTATCTATCTATCTATCTATCTAGTTTTAATGACCATTCACCGGCTGTTCCGCCTCCCACCACTAGATGTCGCCACTACATTGGCCGCAGCGTGTCTTCCTCACCTGCGCGCGCCCAGCCTCCAGGTGGGAGCTGCAGCAGGTCGTCACAGCCAAACTTCTCTCATTTTCCGTCTTTCATCCACCGGAACGCTCACACCTCTGCGGCAAAAGACAGAACGTCATTTTATGTGACACCCAGCAAACGGATACCGCCGGCTGAAAACGTATCCAGCTCTCCGGTCGCTTCCTGACGAGCTTTTTCACAGAAATGGTTTACCTGAAGTTTTCCTTTGGACGGTGAAGTGAAAAGTTTGGAGCTGGAGAGGACGGACGCTGCGGGGAGACGCTTCAAATGGAGAGAGGGTGACTGCTCATCTGGATCAGTAAAGTTTAACAAGGTATGAACAACAGTTTTTTTTTTTCCTTTTTTTTTTTTTCTTTAACAGAGTTTGTTATTTTTGCTCGTTAAAGTCTTGCCATTATAATTTCCTGTAATAAATTGCTGAAATATAGTCTGGTGATCCACTACCGGAGTGAAGTAAAAGTCTAAGTTTTGATAGAATAACTTTTCCACTTTAAAAAAGTAGAAAAAAAATAGATAAAGCTGGTGTGTTCTTGCCAGAGTTTTTTCATATGAAGAAACGGGCTAAAAAATGAATAAATAAATAAATAAATCAATGTCATTGTTACGCCCAAACCAATATTTTACCGCGTTACCAAACTAATGGTTTATAGATTGATGGTAATGGATCCATGTTGAGTCCAGGCATGCATGGAAAACAAGTTGTGGGAGATTTTGATTAGCCTTGAGGGATCCTAAGCAAAGGTAATTCAAGACCTGCGTGTTTTTCTCAACTGTGGAGCCAAGTGACAATGACGACTATTGTGTTTTTTTTTCCAGCAGTGACCCAGCAAATGACTCCTCTGACACTTGCTTTAATCTGTTCCAGTCAGAACAGACAGCCTGCAGTTGCCCCNCCCCACCCACCCCGCTTACTGATTAACCAGAGATAACATGTCACTTCAGGACCTCTTTGGGTCTCCCACTCTGTCTGCCACCTCTCCTTGGACTTTGGACTTGGAAGCTTGTTCCCAAATCCATACTTTTTGTGAAAACACTTCCAGTAATCCAGAGTCCACGGCCTCTTCTGCCCTGTCCTAGGTGAGGTGGAGACAGAGGCATTTGTTTAGGAAGGGTGTGTCACATATACTGGTGCTCCTTCCTTTTTTCACCAGTCTGCCATGCCAGGGCTTGTACCCATGGAGATTACAGGTGTGTTATGTAAGCACAAGAGGCACAGTAGAGCCTGGTAGATGGGGTAGATGAGAAATGTGAATGTGAGCAGGTAGAGACAGTTGAAGTGAGAGATTGGACAGAAAACGAGGATGTAACCATGCAGAAAGGAAATTGCAGCATGGATTCGAGATACAACGTGACTAGTTTGCCATCCGAGAAAGCCCAGGTAGGGATTTTTCCCTTTTTTTTTAATGTTGCAGCTACAAAAACGTGTTTGCTCTGTTGAGTCATGACCTGTCAGCCGCAAATAGTCGGCTCAGTAGAGGAAAGGGGAAAACAAGAAAGGGCAGTAGGAGGAACAACTGGCGTCAAAGTGATGTTGTAATGATAAAGAGACATAAATCTGTGAAAGAATGGGATGTGGGTTGTCTCAGTGAGGGATGTCATGCAGTCCTACAGAGAGGTGAAACTCCTGACTGATGAGCAGACAATGTGTGTCGTTAATCAAAGGGATCAGCTGATGAGTCAATTGACCCTTTTTGAAAAATGTAATCAATAGTTATAAGGAACAGGAGAACTCAAAGGAGTTGTTACCCCCTTTTTTTGCATTAGGGACTCCAGAGAAAAGGTTTTGTCTAAGCTGATGGCTATCCCATCCTGCATTTTTTTCTTTGATCGTAGCCCACTGTCTGGCTGTCAGGCTGTGTGAGCTTCAGAAACTTCTTTTGAACCAGCTAGATGTTTTGTTTTGACAGGGCTAGAAGAGAGACGTAGAGATGCCAGGGTGTATTTTTAAACTCCAAAGTCCAGCTTTGTTTGCCTTCGCTGCTCGCCGCTGCTTCACAACTCGTGACCTCAGCCTGACCTGTCAGTACAGGGGTCTGAAGCTCCGCAGAGTCCAGGCTCAGACCTATGGCAACCTCAGGAAGCAAAGCAAACAGGACTATTTCCAAAGCTCTTTAAAGGACCATACTTGTGATTTTGCATGTATAAGCGCAATATAAACATACATGTTACGTTACTGACAACCAATTTCCAAAACTAATACTACCATATGAAAAATCAAGACTTTTGGGATTTCTGTCAAAAATATTGAAGGAATAGGACTGTATTTGTTATGTAACTTACTTCATAATATTTTTTGAGATAAGTATCAGCATCTACAAACAGTGACAAAAATTGTAGACTTAGATCAGAGCAGAAATTTGCACTGGTAACAAAAACATATCAGCCACTCAAAAAAGGTTTTTTTTTTTTAAACAATGTCATCTGTATTGAAAAGATAGTTTTTTGCCTATTTTGTTCATATTGAGAAATTTGTCTTTTCTTTTTCCTGTGGGAGTTGACCTAGTAGTCACTCCTCATTGAAAAAAAAACAAAACAATGAACAACAACCTCAGCTGCACAGTCCCATGTATTATAACCTTATCTCAAAATGACTCGTGCACCAGCCATTATCATTGTTTTTCTTTTATGGCTGTCTGCTAGGCCACTGTATTAGGTAGTGACGGTNACCAGCCATTATCATTGTTTTTCTTTTATGGCTGTCTGCTAGGCCACTGTATTAGGTAGTGACGGTGAGGAAGAATGAGGGGGGTTGAAAGGGAGGAAAGGAGGAGGGAGTGTGTGGGGGGTTAAAGGAGATTTGGAGAGAAGAGTTCCTCACTCAGTAATTATCAATCGCTCAGGAATGCAGCCTCTTCTCTTACCAGGCAAGCCACTGCATGGCTGCAGTGGCCTCGCAGCACGCCATCCTGCGTCGCCCTGTCCACAGATCTCTGCCACGGCATCCACACACACACACAACCACAGACCGTGGGTAACCTCAGCGACTCCAGTCCCAGATCATTTTGGTTTATTTGTATCGCTGTTGCCTGAAAGTGCTGTTGTGTTTATGTGGTGTTTATTTTTATCATTGTCATTGCCTACATGGTCTTTTTCTGAAACCATATCCTTCCAGCAGCAAACAAAAGGGCCACATAACAGATCGTCTCTCTGTCCAAATGCTTTGCCACCGTGTACTTACGCTGGTACGAAACCAAACTGTAGGAAACTTGCGGTCGCCTCAGTTCTCATGAGCACCATCTTTCAAGAGGGAAGCTTTCTTGAGCCATTTTGCATCATTAATATTTCCTGCAATCATGTCTGCAGTGGATTTGGAAACCAATAAGCTTCTTGAGTTGAAGGACCATCCCGGCCATTTTGCATGTTTGAACCTAATATATTCAATTTTCATACATGTTACGTTACTGACAATCATTTCCGAAAAGACAAAACCATATTTCAGCTTTCCTGATATTTTGCAAAATCTCTTAATCTTTCAAAATCAAATATTCAAGTGATACACCCACTTTAAAAATGGATGTTTTGCCTGCTAATAGTTACGCAGCCTTATGAAGTCATGGTCCTTTAAAGTTTTTGAAAAACGCAGGTCTTCTTTTCGGACTATATTCCCCGGTGGAGATATACATTCACTCCATCCATCCATCCATCTATCCATCCATCCATCCATCCATCCATTTAAATGTTAAAATCCATGCGCTTAAATGCTAAAATTATGTAACTTTGAAAAAAAAAACCTGAATACATGTCTTGTTTGTGATGATGGACTACCTATACCAAGGACATTTCAAGTATCAACAAGTTGATTTTAATAGTGTACCAGAATGAACTGAAACCAATGGCGGCCTGGAAGGTAGGAAAAACATATTTTTAATTCACAGTTGCAGTAGTATGCTTTGGGAAATGATTGTCAGCAACATTATACGTATAAAAATTGAATATATTAGGCTCAAACATGCAAAATGGACGGTATGGTCCTTTAAGTGCTTCTGGTTTAAAGTGTCATGTTTTTAAATGACTCTTCTCACTCCTGTAAGGATTGGAAAGTTGTTATTAATGCTTGATGCCCACAGAGTTCTCCTGACAAGCAACCGTGGGTTTAGAGTTCTACTGTCTTTCTATTTGGCTGCCACTGGTTTCAAGTGGAAACATTAAGATATGGAAATGAGTAATTCCAGTTTGTCCCTCAGTGGCCTCGTCATCAGTCACGGTACTTTTTTTTTTTTTTTTTTTNTTTTTTTTTTTTTTTTTTGCATCTTGAATGTTTCCACATGAGTGCGTAGACTTCCAGCCCAGACAAGGTTTCTACAGTTGTTACATTCTCTTTTGTTTAATAATGCCCAGAGAAGCCAGCCAACGCCCTGATTGATGCCTACATGGTACCACAGAAACACCAGCTTTCACTTAACTAAACACACTTCCCATCCACTTACATACACATTCATTCCAAATGTGATTTAAAACCATTTTTAATACAGTACTTTCATTACAGTAAAGCCTATTGCAGTGATCTGCAGGAAGGCTGGAATAAATTAGTCATCATTGGTTACTGTTTAACTGAACAATGCATTCTCTTTTTCCCCCAAAAAGAAGAATATTAATCTTGTTAATCTACTCATCTGATATCAGGAGTGACTTCCTCGTTGTGGAGACTGACCACATCGAGTCTGACTTAACCTCGCTGCTTACTGACAGCTTAATCTTGCTGTGTGAAACTTAGAACCTTAGATGTGGATGTGAATGGCCTCGTGCTTAAACTGAGCCAGTCCTAGTTCAAACAAAGGTGGCTGCCTGTATCACTGCCACTCCCTCTTGGCTTTGCTTTACGCCCACAGGGCAGCACAGTCTGCTCCGTCAGCTTCCCTGCGTGACTCACTGCCTGTTCCTGGACACNCCCACCTTTCACATTGTTCATATCTGCAGAAATTGATAAGACAAATCAAACTTTGCGTGAGTTAACTGTACGGTTTGTCATGGAATAGTTTGCTGCCACATTTTCCACATCCACCGTTGGACATTTCAGGCAATCCAACTCTGAATTAGAATAGATTTCGGACAAAATGGTACACGCAAATACTTCCTAAGAAATGTTTTTATCTGCTTGTTTACCGCGTGTGTGAAATCTCTTGCATGACAGTACAATGGGTGGCATAACACTTCAATCAAAGGAAATTGTCCCGAGGTGTAAAAGGTGCCTTTTAAGAGATTAAAACATGTACAAAGAATTACTTGCGACTCTTCTTTGATCCTGGTTTAGTTAGAGTAGGTTTGCTCAATATAACAAGAAGAATTTCCCCTAAACCAACACAGCTGAGTGTAAAAATGGAGATCTGTGGCGTATTATCCTGGATTTGGGTTCTGGCTTTGTCTGTAGAGTAACCCGTGTTGCTGTGCATTGCTTCAGGCATGGGGCAGGTGCACTTTGCATTGCTTTAACTCTGTTGACCTGCATAAAAGCGGATAGAAGACCCAGATTTGCTGTGGAATTTCTGCCCACAAACATAAAGGCATCAAAAGTACACAATCCGTAAACACTGGTGCCAGAAAAAATGGCGTCCCACAGTTTATTTCCTGACAGTGTGTACACTCCTGTCAGTGTCGGCCATGATGGACCTCAGTTTATTTCATCAAAGCGTGTACACTGCAGTCAGTGTTGGACAATCAGTTGGCACTGTCACTCCACAGTTATTGACATTGCGTTGAGGTTTTTGCTGTGTTGAACGTACCTCTGTCCAATGTGAAAGCCTTGCGTCTTTTGTGAAGGATAAGTAAACAGCATGTTGGAACACATGCCTGCTCCGGCAGGACTGGGCTGGAAAACCACAGCGAGTTGAGTGACTGTTTGTGTGTGTGTGTGTCTGTCTGTGTGTGAGAAAGAGAACAAGCAGTGTTTTGTTTTTTTGTTTGTTTTTGGTTTTTTTGTTTCATCTTAGGGCATATGACTTGATTATGCTTACAGGAGGCTTGACGTTATAATTTTTTTTTATTGTGATACATTCTGGTATAATGTGCTGTTAGGTAATTCTGATTCTTAGAGATCAACAGTTCGTAGAAATCATAGAAATCCTAAGAAATGATCAGATTTTCAAATTCTTTTGTATGTACGTTTGTTTGTTTGTCAGCATTCACAAATTGAGAGGTGTGGTTGGTTAAGTAATTGCCAGGTCAATGAAGCAACGCTGTAATTAAGATGTTAGGAAGAGTTATTTAGTTACTAGAGAGAACTGCTGCAGCAACATTTTGCCTAAATACTTTGCTATAGTGATAAATTGCATGTAAAAAAAGACTTCATAAGGCTGCGTAACTATTAGCAGGTGAAACATCAATTTTTAAGGTGGGTGTATTGCTTGAATATTTAATTTTGAAAGTTTAAGAGATTTTTCAAAATATCAGAAGAGCTGAAATATGGTTTTATCCTTTGGGAAATGATTGTCAGTGACGTAACATGTATGAAAATTGAATATATTAGGCTCAAACATGCAAAATGGGTGGTATGGTCCTTTAAACTGAGTAAGAGCCAGTTCTAATATTTGCAGCAAGAATTTTAAATGACACTCCACTGCGTGCGTCATCTCATTAAATTTGTTCGCAAAACCAAAGATTGCAGGCTGGTATCTGTAACCATGACAGTAATGGCATGAGTCAAACTCCCTGCGACCGGGCTCCACGGCCGTCCAGTGGGTGGTCCTCCACTCTGTCTCAAAGCTCTCAACATTGCTCTTCCACTCCTCTGTGATGGAAATAATACAGGGAGGTAGCTCACTTCCAGCCACCCTTTGGCTATAAATGAATGAACCGGCCCCCTTCTCCCAAGAGAGGCGTCGGTATATCATCAGCTGTAGCCAGTACAGATGCACGGATCTTAGTCATGCCTAAATGACTGTAATTTTCAGCAGAACAAACACAGGGCTCAGTGCTGGGAGATGAGAGGTCTGGTGCTTTTCTCTCCCGAAGACGGATGCACCTCGTGATTGGCCTTTCACTACACCTCGCCTCACACATCCCTACCGTACAAGCTGTGCCACTTAAGACACACTGCAGTGAATAACTAGTTTGACCAGGCTACAGTAGAATAACAAATGGCTTAAAAGAATCTTACATATAAACTTTAGTGAGCACATGGCTACTTCCTGTGTCAGGATTAGCCTTTTATGCTGGGCTGTGAAGATTAAAGGACCATACCACCCATTTTGCAATGTTTGATTCTAATATATTCAATTTTCAACGTTACTGACAACCATTTCCCAAAGCATACTACTGGAATGGTGAATTAAAATTTTTTTCCTACCTTCCAGACCACCATTGGTTTCACTTCATTCACTTCATTCTTCATCTCTTCATTCATACTTCGCTTTCAGTTCATTCTGGTACACTATTAAAATCAACTTGTTGCAACTTGAAATGTTGTTGGGATAGGTAATCCATCATCGTGAACAACACATATATTCAGGGTTTTTCAAAGTTTCGTAACTTTAGTGTTTAAGTGCAAAACAAAGCGCGGAGCGTCTCCACCAGGGAATATAGTCCCAAAAAAGGACCTGCATTTATTGAAAAATTTTAATGACCATGACTTCATAATTTTGCATAACTACTATGGCAGGCAAAACATCGATTTTTAAAGTTTAAATATTTGATTTTGAAAGATTAAGAGATTTTGCAAAATATCAGGAAAGCTGAAATACGGTTTTATCCTTTGGGAAATGATTGCTAGTAACCGTACTTATATGAAAATTGAATATATTAGGCTCAAACAAGCTAAGTGGGTGGTATGGTCTTTTAAAATTTCCTTCCTGGTTTTCCCCAAAAAATTGCAAGACGCAAGTGAGGGGTTTGAGACCTGGAGAATTGTCGAATGGTTTTATTGCAAGACCACAGGTGAGAATCAAATACAACCAACCTACTATCTCACCCAGATTCTGAGTAAACTAGTAAACTCTTCCAATACATAGCTTGGCACAGCATCAATTATTTTTAGCGCCTCTCTCCATATGGTCATGTACTAATTAGAAAATAGCTTTACATGGTGAACATTTAAACAGAGGAATGAACAGTTCTACATATGGGCGGACGACTCTGTGTCTACTGGGCTGGCTGAGGTAAAATTACCACACATGCAAATGGCTTACACAGCACAGAAAAGTCACCTTGACACAGACAAGATTTAACAAAAACAGCAAATTCATTTCAAATCTTCACCTGCACACTCTTAACGTTAGCTTAACCTGAGAGGCCAGAACCAACTTTAACTCTGGTGTTTTCTGCCATGTGTACACAGCCTGTGAAGGAAGGATATTCCCCGCCTTTTCTTCCCTGCAACAGCAGGAACAGTCTGACAACGTAAAGATTCAACTGATAAAAAAAAGTTAATTTATGTCCAGGGTATGTCAGGCATCTGGCTTTGGAAAGTGCACATCTGCCTGAAAACATTTTCCACGTGAAACAGCCAAACCAGAGTACCCTTCTCATCACAATACCCTGTCTGCATTACACTGAGCTTTGATGATGATGAGCTGTTTGTAAAAACTCACATTTGTAATCCTTAGAGGATATGGCATAGGTTTTTGTGGTTTCATTGCATGTCTTGGTTGTGGTATGCAGGAAACGGTTCCTAGAGACAGAAGTACGGGAAACCTCATACATGCCTCGCATGCCTCATACACAGCAAAGAGCTCATATGTGTCTGTAATGCTTTTCATGTATGTCCACACAGCGTCGCAGCAGCCAAAAAACTTCTCGTGAACTCTGCAATCGATAAATCACTCAGGGATTCGTGTCTTTTCACTATGCCTCCATTTCCACTTGCCCACGCAAAGTTTTCAATCTGCTTATTTACAGCTTTGACTCCTGTCGTTTCCAGGGTCTGTTTAGCCTGTGATTTGGAGATAAGTATCTAATAAAGTTCTCCGCTGGAACCAGCCCAGTGTAAGCTGTAGATCCCCAGCTACAGCAGGTTGGGAGTGTTTGGCAGGGTGAGGGGGCAGAGGAAGGAGAGAGGGAAGGCAATGACCTCATTGTAATGACAATTTAAAAAAAAAAAGATAAAGCAAGATAATTAAAGATAGCAGATGGTTCGAAAGGAGAGTATACAGTGCAGGAGAAACCCTGTAATATAATCCATCAAGGTGTATTGGTGAATGTTTTCCATTCTTTTGCTTCTCTAAGTGTGCTGCTATGCCTGTGTGTGCATGTATGTATGAGTGTGTGTAAAAGTGTACGGGCCTACGGGTGGGGCTTTGTGAATTATGACTCCTTGTTATGGAATGAAGGGAGCGGTGCCAGTTCTTTGCAGAACAGTGAAGTTTGGTTCAGAGGCAGGAGGGGGGGTCTGTGTAGGCGGGTGTGTTAGTTGAATGAGCAGTGCCCACGGAGACACACAAACACACAAAAACACACACATGGAGTGGGATGGTCTAGAATTATACTTAGTCTGCACACTTACTAAATGTTGGGTGTAGGCTATTTATTGTGCAACGATACTCAGCAGTGTGTAATGATCTTAATGGTGGATTTTCATGTTTTAGCGCCTTTTCCCAAAGCATACTTTCAAACAATAACCATATGTTTATAGTTTTTTTTAATTTCCAAAGGATAATTTTAGCTGTAGCTGTAAGTCTTAGACTGGTTTCCAGCCTTCCAGGCAGCCACTGGTTGTAGTTTGTCTCGCTATAGTGTGAAAATCAGCTTGCAGAGACTTGAAACTTGCTGAGATAAGTTATTCATGGTGGTAAATGCTAATGACGCACGGTAATGTACATGCATGTAACAGTGCAGTGGCAAGTAAGGACAGTTTGGGAAATTTTTGTGCTTCCAAGAATTTAGCGTCAGCCAAATAAATGGGAATAATGAGCTTTGCAGACAGAAAATCAAACCTAGAAGGCAAACAAATGAAACTTGGAGAAAGAGAATTTAATAGGTTTTGTGGGTTTCTGTGTTTTTTTGCAGCAGCAGCCATCTCTCAAATATCAGACGTAGGGGTTTCCTCAAACACAAGAAATGGTTTTCAAAACAACCTCTGCCCTCAACTGCCACTTTAACAGTAAAACATGGAGGAAAAGTGGACATTTAGTATGGTTGATGAATTGATCTTCAAAGTTCACATAGATGATAGATGATCTATTCCAAACAAGTTTGAAATCTCTGTAAATTGATTGATTGATTGATTGATTCATTTTTGATGACACGGTGAAACCAGTGTTTAGTTGCATTCATGGTGTTTATAAATATAGAAATTATATACTATAAAGTATATGTGGTTTGCACTTAATGCATTATTGTCCCTCTCTGAGCTGCGCCTCTCGTGGAGTTTGGAAATTGACTAAAATATATTTTCTATCTGTCTCACTACCAGGGCGTAGCTCCTGTGTGAGGTGGTATGTCAAATCGTGACTCGCTGGGATATGGGGACCTGCTCCCCAAGGATGTGGTTGAGATTTTTGCCCAGGAAAAGCACATCAAAATGGGCCGGAAGAAGCGGAGTCACTCCCTGGGCCGGGCTTTGGGCTGGCTGAAAGGCAAGAAGAAGAAGGATCTCAGTGCCAACGGGCAGAGCCTGGGTCTCGGTCCTGCACTTGACTTGGCCTTGGATGCGTACCCTGTTGGACATCAGGGCAGACAGAAAGGAAGCCAGAAGGCGGGGAAGCAGGCCAGCAAGCAAGTCCATCCACAGGGCATCAGTAAGGGTAAGATCCTACAGGGAATCTGAGAGGAACACTTGCTTGTCTCCTCATTATTTCATTCAGCTGTCCTCATCGCCATTCTAACACTTCTCATAGTTCTGGTGAATCTGACAGCATGCATATGTTATGTGACATCATTACTAAAAAAGCTTGGACAGTAGATTTCCAACACATTAAATGAAACAGATCCTTACTCTTAATGCTTATAAGTGGATTTACATGGTGTATAACATGAATGGAAAAAACGATGGCTGTCTAGAAGGAAGGAAAGAAATCTAAAAACTTTGGAATATGACAAAACATGCATCCTGTAAAGTACCGCAGCTCTTTTAAAGTACAGAAAAGTATATTGCTGACATTCTCGGGAGCAGTTCAGTGCACGGATCAATGAAAGAAAGGTGCTGAGAAGCAGTTGCACATCCTGCTTCTTGGCTCCCAGGCATGTGTGTTTGTTCACTGGAGGGATGTTTGAACAAACTGACTTCCTACCTGCCCTCTGACCTTTCACAGCCTTTGTTTGCTGTGGAAAAAAAAAAATTGTCTATCCCGTTCTGTGATACCAGCACTTACTTGTCTTCAGCTTACACATAAGAGATGTACACACACACACTCTCGCTCTCTCTCTCTCTCTCTCTCTCTCTCTCTCTCTCTCTCTCTCTCGTTCGCTCACATGACACATCTTAAAGGACCATACTGGCTATTTTGCATGTTTGAGCCTAATATATTCAATTTTCATACATGTTACATTACTTACATTATTACATTATTACATTATTTCCCAAAGCATATTGGACGGTGAATTATAACATTTTTTCCTACCTTCCAGACCGCCAATGGTTTCAGTTCATTCTAGTACGCTATTAAAATCAACTTGTTGATACTTGAANTTCCAGACCGCCAATGGTTTCAGTTCATTCTAGTACGCTATTAAAATCAACTTGTTGATACTTGAATCATTCTTGGGATAGGTAATCCATTTTATCGTGAACAAGACATATATTCAGGTTTTTTTTTAAGTTATGTAATTTTAGTGTTTAGGCGCAATAAAAAGCGTGGGCGGAGTGAATGTATGTCTCTACTGGGGAATATAATCCCAAAAGAAGACCTGCGTTTATTGAAAAATTTAAAGGACCAAGACTTCATAAGGCTGCATAACTATTAGCAAGCGAAACATCAATTTTTTATTGCTTGAATATTTGATTTTGAAAGATTAAGAGATTTTGCAAAATATCAGCAAAACTGAAATACANTATTGCTTGAATATTTGATTTTGAAAGATTAAGAGATTTTGCAAAATATCAGCAAAACTGAAATACAGTTTTATCCTGTGGGAAATGGTTGTCAGTAATGTAATATGTATGAAAATTGAATATATTAGGCTCAAACATGCAAAATGGATGGTATGGTCCTTTAAGTAAAACTCACAGACACATCACACATTAGAACACACAGAACCTAATCCACACACTCCCAAGAAAATTGCAGCAGCAGCGAGACGTTTCCCAGCATTGTGCCTGGCAGGTCTTGTTGCAGCTTGCAGATGTTGAAATGTATCATTCCTGTTTTCACTCTCAGCTTTTGTAAGTTCTGTGCAGTGTGAGCTGTGTCTGCCAGCTTCAGCAGAAATCACACCGTTTTCTCAATGATTTAGTCTGATCTCTTCAATACCAAAGATATCAACTTTTTTTTTTCTATTAAGAACCCATATGTGCGTTGACTTGGCTTGTATAGTCNCCCATATGTGCATTGACTTGGCTTGTATAGTCGAGCCGACGCTGTTGGGCGAGACTGTTTACCATGTGTTTGTCTGGCATTGCTTGTGCGGTCTTGGCTAATTGCTTTGCAGATGGAGGAAGGATGAGGCCCCGCCCCTTTCAGACAGTGGAAGGAGGCCCCGCCCCTTTCTCCTTATGCCTCATCTCCAAGTGGAAACCTAGAGCTGGAAGTTCAGTCGTCATTCAGCTGCTGGGGGATTTCCACTCGATCCAAGCTCGCACTCTTTCACACAGTCAAAATATTGTCTCACAGCTGACGGATAAATATATATAAAGAGCTTTTGAGTCGCTTCTTTGTGGTGACTTCGATGGTCTTTGACGGTCAACTAACACACAAACACGTCAGCGGCTATGTGCGTGTACGTCATCACGTTATTTTACCGCACACACACAAAATCATACCCGCGATTAGTTAAAACAGTAATGTAAAGGGTTTTGTTAGAGAAAGTCAACTGTAAAGAGAGAGATCAAGGTCAGAAGAGAGGCAGAGAACTCCTACATCATCAGACGTGTGTAGAATTAGTGCAAATATGATTTTTTTAAAAAATTGGAACAAATCACAATGAATGTGTTAAAGGACCATACCAACCATTTTGCATGTTTGAGCCTAATATATTCAATTTTAATACATGTTATGTTACTGACAACCATTTCTCAAAGAATAAAACCGTATTTCAGCTTTCCTGATATTTTGCACAATCTCTTAACTTTTCAAAATCAAATATTCAAGCGATATACCCACCTTAAAAATCGATGTTTCGCCTGCTAATAGTTANTTTCAAAATCAAATATTCAAGCGATATACCCACCTTAAAAATCGATGTTTCGCCTGCTAATAGTTATGCAGCCTGATGAAGTCACAGTCGTTTAAATTTTTCAATAAATGCAGATCTTCTTTTGGGACTATATTCCCCGGTGGAGACATGCATTCGCTCCACGCTTTTTATTGCACTTAAATGCTAAAATTACGTAACTTCTAACAAACCTGAATACACGTCTTATTCACGATGATGGATTACCTATCCCAAGATTGTTTCAAGTATCAACAAGTTGATTTTAATAGTGTACCAGAATGAACTGAAACCAGTGTCTGGAAAGTAGGAAAAAAACTTTTTAATTCGCCGTTCTAGTAGCATGCTTTGGGAAATGATTGTCAGTAACATTACATGTATGAAAATTTAATATATTAGGCTGAAACATGCAAAAGGGTATTTAAGTTATATATGAATGTTTAAGTAGGTTAATAGGTCTTAAGGATATAAATATCATCAATCAGTCTGACGTGTCACCTGTCAAGTATGATTTGAGTGCCAGGTTTTAATGTTTTAATATATGCTGCTATTGTGCCTTCAGCAACTAATGTGTTGAGTGGTATGCTGATTGTTTTTGCGGGCAACAACCTCCCAAAAAACAATTACCAAACACAGAGCAAAACAAAATGGAATATTTTCAGCTGAGCTCCTAATGATGATTTGCAGAGAGGGACCAGGGGGCCTCTTACCCACCAAATGCCTGGAATGACCAGAGTAACGGGCTCAGTGCCAATTAATTAAAAGCCATGCCAGGACTGTAACAGTACAGAGGAACAAAGGGTTCTGTTTTTTCTGACCCCTCCACTCACACTCTTCCTCCCCTCAGTGAGATTAGACTGGCACCCATAGCAGATCTAATGGGCTGTGTGTGTGTGTGTGTGTGTGTCCCTGTGATGGATACGCTCTTCAGTCAGATAACAACTAACCTGCTTCTAACACACAGGATTTTTTAGAATATAATCTCCTCATCATTTGCTTTTCCTTTTTGCGTACGGTTGGCAATGCAGGTTAACCTACGAACTCCACGTATAGATTTATCTTCCCCCTTTGCTCTTTGACTTTATTTTTGTAAACAAGGGCAATGGAGTTTGACCAGAGACGCGGAGCTGCACAGTAGCAGGCGAGCAGAGATAACCCCTGACCCCTGAGTACGGCGAACCCACCAGCCCCACTAACTCTGCACTGACACGTCTTTGAAAACACGTTCAGCGTCTCGTCTTGAGCCAAAAGTCAGAGGTTATCCGTCTGTGCATTCTGATCCACGTCTGTTTGTTTACATGCATGCATGTCATCCGTAGCTGTAGCTGTTGTTCAGGGCTAATGTGCCTTTGCATAGTTGTTGTAAAGGTGATGTATGTCCCTGCCGTGCTGCAGGTGTACGCGATCCATGCAGGTAAAACGAGACGAGAAGCTCTCTCTTATGCAACTCTGCTCTTTCATGTGCTATCTTCCCTTCATATGGGGCTTTACCAGGAATTTGGCAGGTTTGGTTAAACAGTGAAGAATTGATTAGGTCACACAGTCCTAAAAAGCCTCTACAGAAGGTCACCTGCTCACGCCAAACTCTCCCTCTGAGATTCCTCACGTGCCTGAGCTTCATAAAGACATGTCTTTGAGGAAGCCAGAGATAGGGGGCCCTTTGTGCATTTATGTGTAGTTTTATGTGTGATTTGGTACTCCTGTGAAATGATATGTCTTTTTTTTTTTACCTCTTTTGTGAAGCATGAAACATAAATGTACCTGGCATTAACATATTTGCTGGCAGTGTAAAAACCCTCTCAGTTAAAGGTTGTGTTTCCTCTCAGCACTGATAAACCATTGCCACATTTTGATACAGTTTTATTAAGGTTTGCAGGTTTTTTGGGTTCATCAGCAGGTCAGGGTTTGTATGAAATCTACTAGATCTCCTTTTTTAAGGTCCAAGGGGTGGTTGGCTTAAGCATAGATCAGGCAGAGGACATGCAGAACCTAGGTTTTCAACTTAAATTCCTGTTGGTGATTTTTAATGAAGTGAAAGAAGAAGAAAATGAACCAATGAGCCAAAATGAAAGAAAATTTCAGGATTTATGGGAAATGTAGTCCTGCGATGGAGGATGAGTGTGCCAACCTTTGTCCTTTTTAATTTACAAGATGTTATGTTGTTCTAATTAATTGAAAACCTATTGTTATTGAAAATGCAACACACACGGGTTGATTGATAAGTTCTGATCCTCAAGTAGAAGGGCGTAAAGCAGAGGCGTTGTTATTTTTCATCCAAGTAATTCCAATCTGACACATTCCTGCAAACAACACTGGTGACATTTTATTCCGGTTTCATTCCAGTCCTTTTCTCGGCTGTTGTTTCAATGTGTAAGACACAGGATGTCTTAGCTGTACCATGATGATCACACAATAACAATGAAGGGCAGGAAAACAGGTTTGAGAAACTGACTGATAGGGTTTCACTTTTCTGCTCTCATGACAAGAAATAATCAACCAGGCTTCGGCTTTATACGCTGTTCCGTTTACTACCAGCAGCCCCAGGGTCCTGTCAAACGATGCTGTCATTATTTACTCCCCATGTGAGAGACTCATCCATGCGATTTTGAGTTTTTTTCAGTCAGGTACAAGTTCTCAGTGGAGCGAGGATGAGAAGATATCTATGCTTTATGGTTCTTTCAGAAGATCGTGACCATTGCCAGGTTTCGCGTGAAATATTTTAAAGTTTATGTCACCCTGAAAAACACTGCACTCGCACAAGTTTGCACACATACAGTAACGCAAACATGGGCACAGACACACCTAATGTGTTATCTGAGAGTAAGAATCACACCCAATGAGCCGAGGCCGTGGGAATGTTTATGGCTGACGAGTCGCTTACCTGTATAGTAAACAGTTACGCAGATAATTGCTTGAAGTCGCAGGGTTTTATTAAAAATGTTTGTTTCAGTGAGCAAACAGTCACCACGCCTTAATATTAGAGATCATATTTAGGTCAGTCAAAATGTAAGATTGGTGCCAGTTTACCCTCCAGTCCCTGTTGAGTAACGCGATAGAGTTACATTTCATCACACTCCTCTTAGTCTTTGTTATGCTGTTTGGTTTCATTGTTACCAAACCAACTATGACCCCCATCAGCAACAGTTATAATTCATGAAATCGTAGATAGTTTCTTTGTCGAGAAACGCACATACTTTTACAGAAGTCTCTCCAACTGCACAGCCACTTGTCACGGAAGGAAGTTGTTTGCCATCCTTGTTCTTGGAAAATGTTTGAGTCACCGTTCTTATGCAGTCAAATAAGGCTGAAACAGGAACGTGTACTCATGAAAGTACAAATAAAGATAACTTTGTGAAGTTTATCTAGAGTAAATTCAGTCATGGTCAAGTTGCTGAGAGATGTTGCTTATGTAGTTTTCTCATCACAGGACACACTCTTCTTATATTCATATATATTCACTCTATATATTCAAGGAGTGAGACTGTGATAAACACACACTATATGTATTGTATATACTATATATAAAAGAGGGAGATGCCCAGTTTGCATCAGCTCAACCTGTTGTTTTCATTCTCAGTAATTCTGATTCTATAAAAGTAGAACTTATGGTGAAGAATTGTGTCAGTTTTTGGTCTCTGCACTGAAAACAATGGCTGTATAATTACTGTGATTTCTGACAACAGTCACAGTTATAATAACATTCTTTATTATTATTATTCCATTCATTTTGGCTCTGGCTCAGCTATTCGTTCAGATCTCACTGATTTAGGGGGTACTGGCAGGGCTAGCCATGGGAGGGTTTCTCGTGCTCAGGCCAATCATGGGCTACTGTAAGGGAGAGGTGGGTCAGGCTTGCCTGTCACGGGGGTGTCCCTAGCTCAGCCAATCACAGGCCTCCATCAGGGATAGGGGGGTTGCAATCACTGGGCTCCATTAATTCAGTATAATAAAAAATGGAACAACAAATGGAACAATTAATGTTATGCTCACACAACGTGCGATCAAAATGCTTAACAACAAATGTTGCATTCAAGATTAAAAGCTGCACAATCTGTGATATGGCAACAGAACGTTTAATCAGGAGCTGCACTCATTTTTATATATATAACTTTATTTATTGATTTTATGGCATAAACAGTTGTAAAAAACAAGGAAGACAAACACAAGAACAATAGAACAATCCCCTCTCTGCCCCTCCACCCAGGCCAGTTACAAGTAAAAAAAAAACCAAAAAAAACACTCATATGACTTACAGATACAGANCCACCCAGGCCAGTTACAAGTAAAAAAAAAACCAAAAAAAACACTCATATGACTTACAGATACAGACACATGAGTCATGAGTCATCAGTGTAATCAGCCAGCCACAGCACATCTTTGGTAGCATCTGGATATTTGAAGGAAGAAGAAAAGTCAGTGAGATACTGANCCACAGCACATCTTTGGTAGCATCTGGATATTTGAAGGAAGAAGAAAAGTCAGTGAGATACTGATTTAAGTGGGGGATAGGGCTCTCCAAATACTCTATGAAAGGGGACCAGGTTGTAATGAACCTTTTTCGGGGATCTGCCTCTGCTGTATTGTAACTTTTCGAGTTGTATCATAGAAAGCCCATCCTTAACATGTTTTTTAAAGGAGGGGGGTCTTGATGACTTCCACTGCAGTAGAATATGGGCCAGAAGAGGTGCAAAAGCTATGGCACTGGCCTGAGAGGCAGTACTGTATATTGTTTCTCTAGGGGGGGGCGCACCAAAAATAGCAACTATGAGGTTAGTCTCTAGTGCATCACCACACATATAAGAGAATGATTTGAAAATCTGAAGAGCTTCTTAAAGTCTGGCATGTCCAGGACGTGGCCTGTTGTAGCTGGGCTGTGGTGGCATCTTGGACATTCAGCCTGGATATATTTTAGCCAGTCTTTCATTGTGTAATGCAAGTGGTATACTACTTTAAGTTGAATGAGACCATGCTTTATGCAAAATGAAGAGGTGTGTATATGTTTTAAGATATATTGCCATGTTTCCTCAGGGAACCCAACCCCCAAGTCTTGCTTCCATGCCAATTTAGTGGTGTCTCCTGAAGGCAGTTAGATATCTTGTATCTTATTATAAATCTCTGAGATCCTCCCCTTAGCATAAGGAATGATATCCATTATATTTTTAGGTGACAGGAGAGGAAATGAGGAAATGTTTCTTGGCAAAGCTACGGGCTGTAAATATCTGAAAAAATGGCTTCTTGGGATGTTATAGTCAATTTGTAATGTTTGTGAGCTCGTGTAGTGCTTTTTGATGTTCTCTTCTCTGCTTCTCTTCTGATAACTTTATCTTTATGTAATCTGACACTTGCATCAGAACAGCTTGTTGAATTTTTTTTTTTTTTTTTTTTAGCTGAGGTTCATCTGGGTGTATCCAGGTGCATTAGCTCATGTCTCCGCTGACTGCAAATGTGCAGGTATTTTATCTGTAACACTGTTTATTACCTATGATGCTGTATAACATGAGCCTTTAGCAAAGTTGTGCTTACACGTGCTAGCAGGCCTGAATATTTTACATTTTCCTCCACAGCTTCTAATGGGATTTGATTTGTTGCTTATGGCTAAGCTTATAAAATGATTCCTTGCTTTAAGGCTGGCAGTGAGTTTCAGAGCAGACGTTTGTTCTTCACTGACCTTTTATTTGTAAAGTGACAGATAAATGCTGCTCAGGAGTAACATTAATTCATTGACTTCAGTAATTGTAAGAAAGTGTAAATAGCTATAAAAAATAATGACAAATGTGTGTCTTTTTGTGTGTCCCGAGTGTAAGCTTTCTGATAATGTGTGTATACATGCTGCTGGCATATAGATTGTGGGTGTTGTCTGTCAGTGAATTTGAGTGTAACCCTGTGGGCTGGACATCTGCAGGTATATCGATTACCTGGATTGTTGTCCTCGTCACACCCCTCTCGTCTTCTTTCTTTCTTTCTGCTCTGATGGATAGATGTTTATATTTAATTCATTGAAAACCAAGAGTGCGACAAAGTCAACGGAGCACGCAAGCTTTGACCTGGAGACATTAGCGCTTGTTGCTAGCAGGCAGGTGTGATCCACACATGCACTTCCACTCGCAGAGACTCAGTCTTCAGTCCTTTCCCACTGTGTTTTTTTTTTTTTTTTTTTTTTTAGTTTGTGCCATTCAGAGAGGTTTAGGCAGGCAGATGGTTCCCGCAGAGCTGGAGTGACTGTCTCAGCCTGGCGGTGCACAACAAGGGCGAAGGGCACGTTAGGGCAGGGACAGCATGAGGTGTGTGTGGGGTATTTGCATCTTTTTGATTCCCAGGAAACAGTCCTACAGTCGCAACATGAATGTTTGTGTGTTGATGAGCGTGTGTGTGTGTGGTACTTCAAATGAATACGTCACTGCCTCATATCTGTCAGTATGTCTTCGTAAAGGAGCACTGTGGCCATTTTGCATGTTTAAGCCTTATATATTCAATGTTCATTTGTGTTACGTTATTGACAGTCATTTCCCAAAGGATCATTTTGTTCAAAATATATTTAATCCTTTAATTGTAAAATATCTGGCCTACTATACATTATTGTTAAAGCTGTTTATTAACCAAATATGATGGATCCTTGCCAAAAATTTCTTTGTGTTATGTATTCTGATATTCATTATGTAAATAAATATCAACTATTTTGACAGTTTTGTTACTCTTACACATCGTTAAAAAAATCAGTATCAGTCAGGCTTTAGCTGCATATGATAAATTCTCTTAACTGTAATCAGTTTTGCGGGTTGTTGTTTATTTATAGTAGTTGATGAGGCAACAGAACTCCTGAGCTCTTCTCTTTGTCTCTGTGTACTGGCCGAAAATCCTTTTTGCATCAAAGCAAACCCGCCGGCAGATGTTTTCCCATTGAAAGCATTCGGCTTCAGGTCCACTATTATTTACGTCATAAAATTGAGTCATAATTCCCTTTGAGCTGATCTTTTACATATTGTTTTTCCTCACTGGAAGCTGAGCTCTTCCACGTCAGTTACTTTAAATAGGTCGCCCGGTATCACATCCAGTAGATCTGGTATGTTTATCCACATCTCCGGTTTGAGGCTCATCCACAATCACGACCAGCCCGTTAATACCACCAGCTTCCTCACGATCCCGCCATGACAGATGGTGACTTTAATATCCCAGTGATTAATACGGACACAATTACAGTGTGATCACAGTTGCAGTGATAATATGAGCCCCTCATTAACAGACATGGAGTTCACCCACCCTCACCCTAGGCCCCAGTCAAGTGTGTGCTGTAATGGTCACAAGATCAGCATTGTCCTTGTATGACTTTACTGTACCCATTCATATCAGCTTTCTGTTTCTGTTTTGTACATATCCAATAGCAATAGATTCTTTATGTGGCGTACCAGTGCTTGTTACTAAGTACTGTAAATGGTAACTGGTAACACATGTAATTAATTTCTTTTCAGACTGCTTTTGTCTGAGTCACTCGCTAACATCATGGCTGTGGGAATGGTTTCCATTTGTTCATATGTCAAACATTCCATGTCATGTCAGCTCAGCGTACCAGGAAGCGAACAAACGCCTTTGCCCCAGATGAGTTCAGGGTGTCCCAGATAGAAGTAAAATGAGAAAAATCACTCTTCTGAGATTAGGAAGTTGTCTCAGAACTTGATTTACAAGAAACAGGAAGAAAAAAAGTTCAGTCTGTAGTTTAGAAAATTCAGCTGTTGTCTAAACCTCAGTTCTTGATGAATGACGGTAAGTTCAACATGTTGTGCAATCCTTACACAGTAACAATTCTCATGTAGTGCTGCTGCAAACAACAGGGAGCATTTTTCACTGGTGGAGCTGCCAGGCTGTTTTTAAACGTGTTTTTAATCTTGTGTGAGTTATGAATCATTTCAACTCACTTGCTCTCCCTTGTGGTAAAAATCATACACTTCAATGAAGTTTGAGGAGGTGAAATATTACATTGAGATACTAGAGTTTCATATTGAAAACGCTGTAAGGTGTAATAAAAGCAGTGTATTGTGTGTGTTATTGCTGTTATTAATGCAGCTGGTAAGAGGAAGCCCCCCCCCCCCCCCNCCCCCCCGATTCTCTCCTGCTCACACCTCAAATCCCTGACAACAGCTTTCTCTTCCTTTGAATGTTTACATGCTTGATCTCAGTGTGATCTGTGTGCTGACCGACCAATCCGGAGTGAGCATGCCTGCAGATGGGGAGCAACAGAGTGATGCTGGGTATCTTGCTTAGCAGTGTGGGGGGTGTTGGCAGGAATTAGGCAGTTGAGGATTAGTGCCTGAGCTCTGATGGTATTGGTAGCATGGACTCAGACAAAAACAACTTCTTCAAAACAAGCGAGATTATCATCCATTCTTCATCTTCCTCTGACTCACTGACTGTGGACTTCACCTTCAGATCAACCTTGAGATCTGTTAACATGCCTCGGGTGTAGTTTTAGAATACTTTTGGATTACTGTATATCACAGGCTATAAGATGGTGCTGGTGCTTGTGAGTAATAACCTGAGTAACTTCTACTGCTTTGCATCAGTTTTCAAGAGGAAAGGTAAGTGAAAACACACAACAAAAGTTTGGAATTTTCAGAAACGGACCTGAATTGTTTTATGACACAGAGCATTTGGTATTGCTGTGACTGTTGAAATTTCTGTTCAGGTAGAATCAGGACAGCCTGGATCAACTGGCTGTTTTAAGGCAGGCAATAAAGCCATCAAAGTGTATATTGAAGCTTTAGACCATAAAAACCACTCGACTCATAATGTTTACTCTGCTAATACACAATGTGCTGTGATTTATGGCCCCACATTTTGCCAACATATGCTACAAGATGCAGGAACACAAAGAAGAATGAATTTTGTATATTAACAAAAAATAGATTACGTGGAGATAATATTTTAGATTTTTGATGCTAAATCCGACATGCTGCAGTCACATAACGATTTCTAGGAAGAAGAGAGCCATTCTAATGCTGTTACAAAGGAGACAATGGTAATTATAGCAGCGATCACTCTTAAACTCTGTCAAGGCTAATTCCTTTATGCTCTTATAGCACCAGTATGGACAGGGAACAGCAGATCTAAATGGACTTGGCTAAATGTAGAGCAGCTGTCACTATTACATAAAAGTGTCTTAGCAGGTTATTAGCCCACTGATCCCAGATTGTGAGGGCACTACATGCATAGAGTCTCATCACCTGCCAGTTAGCCAGCAGAACGTAAAGGACCATAACGGTGGTTTTACATGGTTAAGCCCAATAAATACAACCCGCACACACGTTATGTTACTGACACCCACTTTTCAAAACATAAGACCGTATTTTAGTTTTCTTGTTATTTTGCCAATTCCCCTTATCTTTCAAATGTTCTGGTGACACACCCACCTTAAAATTCAGTGTTTCGCCTGCTAACACATACATCTGATTCATGCTATGTACTGTTTGTTACTGAAACCAGTAACATAACTTAAAGTAAGCCATGTATTATTAGAAGAGGTTATTCAAGTTTTTGTCATGCATGAAGCTCACATTTGACTAAAGACAAATTTGGATCAGTTTGCCAGTTTCTTGGACAGTTGCCCATTTTATGATTATCTGTGTAAGAACATATGAGAATGAAGTAATTTCTTTTTTATTGTCAAGTTAACTGGCACTTTGCCAAATTATAACAGCCTTTTTTTTTTTTTTAATTATGACAATGCCCCTCAAAAGTTAGTGTGAATTTGATTCTATATGAGTAGAACTTGAATTCACCCTTTCCAATGTCTCGTAATGGCTCCTTTACAAATAAAAGCACTTTTACTGTCATTTATTAACTCTTAAAACACATTTTTACTGCCCCTGTGCTGAGACTCCAGCAGGCACCTGGATGCTCTTGTCCGCGTGGCGAATGTTCCATTTAACAGTTGATCCAAGCTGATTCCCTCTCCTCTGTTTTTTACTTCCAGGCATCACAAAGCAATACGATGAAAAGACCCAGGTGCCCCCGTTGTTCCAGGAGAATGTGTTTATTGAGGCCAGCAGGCCAAAGTACCTGGAGGACCTTCACACTGAGGCTCTGGAAGGATTGAAAATGATGCAGCAGGAAGGTACAGATCCCTTCTGTAATATTCACACTCTTGTGCTACGTCTTGCACTTAGCTAAGGGCGTTCGTGCCAACATGTCAGTAAATGTCTGCATATTGAATAACAGGGTGTGAACCAGAGGACCAAAAAAAAAAAAAAAAAAAAAACCACAAAAATTTTAAATATCAAATATCTTGTAAAAAGAAAGTACTTAATCTTACTCTCATTGCAGAGACCAATAATGGGATGGATTACCAAGATGATGAAAGCACCATTGTAAGTGTCACACCCTGTGTTGCTTGCACATAAACACACACAGTGTTACTAAATGATTGTCCTCTGAAAGAATATATTTTTTTTTGTACCTCTGCCAGTCGAATGCCACAGTGCAACCAGAACCAGAGGGAGATACTGGAGGGTTTATGTCAGACAGCACCATTCCTGACACATCCTCTGTTGTCTCAGCACAATCATCGGTCTCCACAAGATCCTCCCGCTCTGGACTCACCAGACAAGGTGACTTATCTTAATCATGCCAAACATGATTGTGTTTGGCATGATGCTAATGACTGTGCTAATGACTGTGATAGATATAATGACAGAATGAAATGTTTAATGGAAGATGTGGGACTCAGTTTAACTTAAGTGTTTAAAACCAATATTATAATTTCTCTCATGCCACTGTCTATGCAGGATCAACATTCAGGCCATTGAGCTCTGGGAAAAAAACTGAGAAATCCAAGACCAGGAGAAGAAACAGGAAAACTGTTGTGGGAATTCCACACCATGTCCAGAGAGAACTGGGTACGCGGCTTCGCTTTTACATCCACTACTTATTCATTCTTTTACTTGTCCAATCTAAGTATTAGTGACTATTAATATGAACCTTACACATTATTATTCCTCCTGTCCTCCGTCAGGGCTGGATAGAGTGGAATGGACTACGGGTCCAGTGGTTGCTGAGGAACAGCTACTTAATGGTGAGACAAATAATAGCCCTTCCACCGATGGGACACAGCAGGCAGCAAATAATCAAAAGGGAGCCAATGCCAGTCTTCAGAACACAGACGTCCTGCAGACTGTCAACGAAGGTAAAGTCGAGCAATTCAATGTTACTCATGCTGGCCATAAGGATGACTTGGCCCTTTTGCACCGCTTGGGCCCTGATTTATCAAGTGACCAGAGGCCTCGGTCCCTGGCTGTTCCCTGGATGACCACTGCTAACAGTCTGCAGCAGGAGCCGCCCAACCCTGTTATGTCTATGTCACCCCAAGCTGCCTACCTGTCAAAGATCATTCCCAATGCTGTGATGCCACCCTCCATTGATGTGGTGGAAATCAGTCGTGGACGGAGTCGCAACAGCGTCCGCACAGTCAGCAAGAGCAGCCTGCTGCTGGCCAGCCCAGCCTCTTCCCGTGCTTCCTCTCGAACTTCTTCCTCCAGAGCTTCCACTGTGACCTCTGCCTCTCGCAGCAACCCACCCAATGTGTCTGACAGCTCTTGTTGGAGCAATTCTGAGTCCTCAGACACTTTGGTATCCAACTCCTCAACCATCTCCAGCAGCAGCACCCCGAGACAGAAAGGTTCACAGGATAGAATTGTAGCCTCTGCTAAAGAAGACAGTGTTCATTCCTCTAGCAGCAAGGCCTCCAGATGCACCTCCAATGGCAAGTTTATTCATAAGGGAAATGAGGTTAAGAAAAAGGGGCCCTTTGCACGTAGCCTCTCTGTCACAAAGTCCAAGAAGGCTCCTCCTCCTCCAAGCCGCTCTTATTCCCTCCACAATAAGATGAAGCGACGGTCACGTGACCTGGCAGANCTCCAAGCCGCTCTTATTCCCTCCACAATAAGATGAAGCGACGGTCACGTGACCTGGCAGAATTTAGGGTCATTTCAGGGGCATCTCCTCCTCAGAGCATTCGAGCTTCCAGCGTGGAAAATGGCAAAAACAAACCTGGGCAGATCAAGGAGACTGGATCTCCTCTTGTACCCTCAGGTACCAGCATGGACAGCCCTAGTTACAATGCTGACACCAGCTCTTTGGACGACTCCACGGGCTCTGTATCAGTCAGCCCTATCAAACCCCAGACTGAGGAATCAGTTCCCAAAGAGACTTCGCCAGAGAAGCAGCTGCCAGTTCAGGACAATAAGCTCAAGAAAACAATCTCCCCCTCCAGTGGCTACTCCAGCCAAGATGGCACACCCCCACATGCCTCTAAACAGTCGCACAGCTCATCTCCAAAATACAAGAGAGGCATCTTAGCTAAGCTGCAGAGCTTATTTCCTGGACCCACTCATGCTCCTTCAATTTCAGCTCCATCCCCTTTCATTAAGCCAAACACAAAACCTGCTGAGCACCCTAAGCTTCAGCCTAACTCTTCAGTTGACACTGTTGTTGCCAGCCCATCAGTCAGAGCCTTGAGGGAGGTCTTCAACATCCCACCCCCACCAAACATCCATGCACCTCCACCCCCTCCCCCAGAGGCATGGTTCCATAACAAGCGTACATTTGAGTTGTTGCTTGGAGCCCCAGCCCCAAATAACATATATGCTGTTGTGAAGAAGAATCCGAAAGATAGGAGACAGCAGAGGCAGTCTCCTCTTGTATCTAGAGAAAGCTCTGTGAAGAGCCTTTCAGCAGAAAGAAAACAGAAAAATCTGGCTTACCAAGTGGAGTCAGGTAATGGGTCCCTACATATACTGGAGACAAAGAAAGACCAAGAAAGTGAGATTCTGAATGCAGAGGTTCATAAAGAGAACAATGAAAGACTGGCTTATATAGAGCAGCAGGTAGATATGAAAGGAACTAGCAAAGTGACAGAAAAAGATGAGAAGGCAAGAGTAAGTGAGTTGTTAAATGAAATGTTAGTGAAGGCTGTAGAGAAACGTGGAGAAAGGCTGGCAGCGATGAACGAAGACAACGCAAACACGCACGCTCAGACGTCAGTTACAGAGGTCAAGACTAAAATGGATATGTTATCTGCCATTTCATTAGTCCGCATTTCTCCATCTCCCTCGCCTCCTCCATCACACCATCCACCTGATCCCCCCAACAAATGGATTGCATATGCAAGTAAACCACCAGATTCTGCTCCTGCTACAGAAATACAAGCTCTGGGATCCTCCACAAGTGATGTGTCCTGGCCCCCACCACCTCCTCCAATGGAGCAAGCCTCTGTGACCCTCCTTAGTGGGAATGAAGAGGTGGAATTTCCCCTTCCGCCTCCGCCAATATGTAGTGAGGAAGTGTTAGCTGTTTCATTTGAAGTGCCACCAGAGAAGACCAATGCTGAGCAGCTTTGCACCAGAACAGCCACATCTGCTACTTTAGTGGTGAATACAGAATCTCTTCAGGTAGCCACAGAGGCCCCACCTCAAATACCATCACCCGCAGCCAAACTTACATATACATCTCAGTGGATCCCACCTCCACCCCTGAGTATTCCTCCACCCCCATGCTATGCAGCTCCCCCTCCACCAGCTAAACAGATCACCCCTGCAATAACTAAAAAGGTGCCCCCTCCACCTTCAAAAGTGGCCTCTCATTTATTTAAAGAGGTCTTTTCTCCTCTGACTAAAAACGTCACTCCCCCACCACCTAAAGAGATCTATCCCCCACCTCCCAAAGCAGTCTCCCCTCTACTGCCTAAAGAGACCTCTCCTCCACCTCCTAAAGCGGTCTTCCCTCTACCACCTAAAGTGAGCTATCCCCCACCTCCCAAAACAGTCTCCCCTCTACCGCCTAAAGAGATTTCTTCTGCAATCTCCCCTCCACTCGTATTGCCTCTGCCTAAAGAAGTCTCTCCTTCACCACCTAAAGAGGTCCTTCCTTCACCACCTAAAGAAGTCTATCCTTCAGCACTGAAAGCAGTATCCCCTCTACCACCTAAAGAGGTCTCTCCTCCATCACCCAAAGAGGTCTTTCCTCCACCACCTAAGGAGGTCTCTCTTTCACCACCTAAAGAGGAGGTCTCTCCTCCACAAGAGGTCTCTCCTCCACCACCCAAAGAGGTCTCTCCTCCACCACCCAAAGAAGTCTCTCCTGCACCACCCAAAGAGGTTTCTCCTTCACCACCTAAAGAGGTTTCTCCTCCACAACCCAAAGAAGTCTCTCCTGCACCACCCAAAGAGGTCTCTCCTCCACCACCCAAAGAAGTCTCTCCTCCACAACCCAAAGAAGTCTCTCCTTCACCACCTAAAGAGGTTTCTCCTTCACCACCTAAAGAGGTTTCTCCTCCACAACCCAAAGAAGTCTCTCCTGCACCACCCAAAGAGGTCTCTCCTCCACCACCTAAAGAAGTCTCTTCTCCACCACCTAAAGAGGTCTCTCCTCCACAACCCAAAGAAGTCTCTCCTCCACCATCTAAAGAGGTCTCTCCATCACTTAACGAAGTCTCTCCTCCACAACCCAAAGAAGTCTCTCCTCCAACACCTAAAGAGGTCTCTCCTCCACCCCCTAAAGAGGTCTCTCCTCCACCACCTAAAGAAGTCTCTTCTCCACCACCTAAAGAGGTCTCTCCTCCACAACCCAAAGAAGTCTCTCCTCCACCATCTAAAGAGGTCTCTCCATCACTTAACGAAGTCTCTCCTCCACAACCCAAAGAAGTCTCTCCTCCAACACCTAAAGAGGTCTCTCCTCCACCCCCTAAAGAGGTCTCTCCTCCACCACCTAAAGAAGTCTCTTCTCCACCACCTAAAGAGGTCTCTCCTCCACAACCCAAAGAAGTCTCTCCTCCACCATCTAAAGAGGTCTCTCCATCACTTAACGAAGTCTCTCCTCCACAACCCAAAGAAGTCTCTCCTCCAACACCTAAAGAGGTCTCTCCTCCACCCCCTAAAGAGGTCTCTCCTCCACCACCTAAAGAAGTCTCTTCTCCACCACCTAAAGAGGTCTCTCCTCCACCACCTAACAAGGTCTCTCCTCCACCACCTAACAAAGTCTCTCCTCCACAACCCAAAGAAGTCTCTCCTCCAACACCTAAAGAAGTCTCTTCTCCACCACCCAAAGAGGTGTCTCCACCATCTAAAGAGGTATTTCCACCATTTAAAGAGGTCTCTCCTCCACCAACCAATAAGGTCTCATCTCCCCCTCTAAAGGAAGTCTCCCTTACATCAACTAAAGATGTTTTACCTCCACTGGTGAAAGAGGTCTCTCCTCTGCCTCCTAAAGAGACATCTGCACCACCCGCTGAAGAGGTTGCTCCTCCATCAGGTCAAGAAAAGGCCTGTCCACCTTCTGAAGAGACAACATCTTCACCAGTTAGCAAACTCTTTCCCTCACAAAGTATTCCACCTCCACCCTCCAATGAAACCACCCCACCACTTCAGTCAGAGCCCCCTCCATCAGGCCATAACGTTCATGTTTCACATGAGAGCATTCCAGCAGAGCCTGAAACCAACCTCCCTTCATGGAGCAGTATTCTCACTCCACCCCAGAGTATTCCACCACCACCTCCATCAGAGCTTCTCCCACCATCTGAGGTTCCACCTCCAAACACTGATCATGTAACAGCCCAGGAGACTCCTCCTTCACCAGCCTCTGAAACTTTACCTTCACTGCAAAAAGCTCCAGAACCCACTCCTTCATCTATAAACATGCCTTTACCTCCACCTCTACCTGTTCAGACTTCAGACAACATTAAGCACGAGCCTAGCCCTTTGAGCACCGAAAACCAAAGCCAAGAGCAGACCTCTCCCCCTGACATTCAAGAGGAACCCACTCCCATTGTCACCCCATTCTTTCTGAAAATGGACAATGTGAGGTCTGTCAGTAGCAGCCCTGAACCTACCAAACCTGAGGATCAAGCCCAAACTGAGGTCACTATGAGGATCCAGGCTCCAACCCAATCTACAAGTGGGGAGGCTCCTCAGAAGCCTATCAGACGCTCTCTGATTGTGACCTCTCCCACATCCACATCTCCACCTGCCACACTTAGTTCACAACCAGCTGTTCCAAAGTCCCCAGCTACTGTGGTTCCACCCTCCACTTCACCCACAGCCTTCTCCCCAACAAAAAAATCTCCTCCTGCCGTGACCATTTCTCCCTCCATGAACCTACAGGAGGCCATCCGCCTGAGGACAGCAGCCAGGTCAAAAGATGGCCGTCCCTCTCGCCTCAGCCTGCACTCACCTACATCGCCACTAGGTGGAGACCTCTGTAAGTCCACGTCCAGCACTGCTAGCTTTATCTTCTCTAAGAGCAACAAGAAGATGACTATTGAGCCCACATCTCCAACAAATGTTAAGGGAAACTTCCAGAAAACTGTGGCAAACAAGCCGTCCTTTGTGACAAAGTCAGTCAGTGAACCAGAGTCGCCGAAGAAGGAAATCAAGGTGCCGCCACCTGTAGCTAAGAAACCCAAAACGAAAACCAAAGAGATACAGCAAACTGCAAGACAGGAAGCACGGCCAGAGAGTAACAAGGGTAAGAGGTTGTATGTTTTCCTATAGGGATACAAAAGTATGAAACATCCAATCATTTGATATTTTAATGTACTGCTAAGCTCCACTACGTCATACTAATCTAAATTCTGCTCTCTTTTCCAAATGTCAGGTCCTCCAGAGAAGCAAAATGGGACAGCAGGTACTGTTGAAGGAGGACGGACATTAACATAGTAAATCTGGGAAGGACCTACTGATAAGACTGATTATGCTGCATGTGTGTGTGAGAAGATGAGGCAGAGGAATAGACGAGATGCCGTTTTCTGAAAATGGCATTTTGAACACTTCTGTAAAGATCCTGTGTTTGCTGTTAATGGTGTGGGTCTTAATTTTCTCAGATACTCATTTTGGATTATATTAAGAATAAATTTATTTTCTTTGCCAGAGGGTCCTCTGAGCTTTACCTTCCTAGTGTATGCTGCTGGTTCAAGTCCGTTGTAAGAGACAGGATATATCGCCCTCTACTATCAAGTAATGATTGTACCACTTCTGTCCTGCTGAATGAAATGTCTGACAATGGGACTTTTGGGTGCTCATTTGTAAATATAGCTAAATTTTGTATATTTAACATATCCAGGAATAATTATATGTGCTATGGAATTCTGTAGTTGTATTTTTCCAAAGAAGTTTCCACACCAGTTATATTTGTCAAAAAAATATAAGTTATTTTTCCTGCCATATTCAATGACAGTCTCCATAGATGTCCTCTGAGCAGTGTTGTGTGAAGTCCCCATATCACCATCTAAATCATAGTTGTTGGTATAGCTCTTAATCCTATCCAAATTTAAGAATTATATTTTCTCAAAACTCCGTGTTATTTTATGATTCAGAGCTATTGATGATAATCAGTTTTGATGTTTCAGTGTCACAGAAACAATGAGCAGAAAAATTAAGTAACCTAGCATGATTTTGGAGGATGATTTTCTGTTGCTTTTAGTTACTGACAATGGAGGCTCTCTTTCCTTGCAGGTATTGCAAAAGTGGGATATTCCTAAATGGAAACGTAACATATTTCAAACTGGTTTCAGTGATTGTAATCTAATAAAAGATTATGTATAACAGAAATAATAAAGATTTCTGGACAGTTTCCCTGTTTTCCATCCTTGTGTTAATTCAGCTCTGCTTATATTTGTTTTGTAAAACCAGTAAAATAAATATTCAAATCCAATTAAAATTGAACATTATAACTGACTGTGTACCCTGTCAGGAGGAATTAAGCTTAAATTTAGCTAAAAATCAGGCAGGACTGGTCTCAGCACATAATACTCATAGGTTTGTCAATTTTCTGATCTTGTACAAGAACATAAACTTAACACGACCTTGATACGTGACATAATTATAAAAGTTCATAGTGATACAAATTTGACATTGTATAATTTGTCACTTCAAGTTTTTGTCACTAAAGGACCAGCAGACGAGCAATTCTATTTAAATATTGACTAAAAAAAAAAAAAAGGTTGAAATTTGATCGCAAGCAGAACTGAGATTATTTTAACAATGTATTACAAAATCTTACGGACTTGTGCAAGTCTAACCTGTTTTGTTTAAAGCATGAAACAGGGTGTTTTGTAAGACTGTATTGGAGCCAGAAAAGACAACCGACTGCATTTCAGCATTTATTGAAATGGGTGCAGTTCTCTGAAAACAGACAGCTCTGATTTATCCCACTAATACTACATCCATGTGAAATACCAAGTCATTTCTCTGTCATCTGCTGTTTCCATGGCTGTTAGATCATCATTCATCTTCCGCTCGGAGGCCGTCGTCCCCTCCTCTTCACCTCCATCTGTATTCTTCCCCTCTTCTTCGTCTAGTGGCTGCACTCCTCTCTGGGANCTCTTCACCTCCATCTGTATTCTTCCCCTCTTCTTCGTCTAGTGGCTGCACTCCTCTCTGGGAGCCTGTTTCTGATGGTAATATGTCTTTCAGCTGAATCCAGCGATGTGCTTCTTCATCGTCCTTATTCATATGGGCCAACTGCATTACATTATAGAGCTCATCTTCACTTCTCTCTCCCTCAGTCTTTCCTTCTTCCTCCTCTTCTCTCTCTAGAAAATCCTCTTCATGTCCTGATCCGTCCTCTCCAAACTCATTTAAAGTCATCACATCAGACTCTTTCCTCTCTTCCATTAATAAAGCATCCCTGAGATCTAATTTGTCTAACTTGGGTTCTGTCTCCACTTCAAAGGTAATGCTGCTTTCTTCAGCTTCAAGTTCTTCCTCTTCTGTGTAGCCTTTCTCACTTTCAGCATCATCATCATACTCTACTACATCAGGGGATCCCCACAGGGTTTCATAATTATACAGATCATCGGTTTGATGACTCATATTGATCTCTACTTTGAGCTCTTTCTCTCTTCTGACTGGAGAGGGACTAATGAGTAGAAAGCCATCTGCTGGTGTATGTGGCTGATCTGAGACCAACAGCAGTCCACTGATGGCAGAGCCTGCGAGAAGATAGTATAGGTTTCTTATGCTACATTACAAGCATGGTAAGTGTTAAATAAATTCAAGATTTTTGACTTGATAAGTAAAAAAAAAAAAAAAATCTAACTCCGTTTCTGTGTTTTTTCATGCTTTCAGAAGGAAAGGGAGAAAGGAAATAAAGAAGAATGACGGGAAGAAAGTAAAGAGAAGAAACAAGGAAGAGCAGTCAATGAGATTCAGAAGGAAATGACAGTAGTGGGGAAAAAAAAGGATAGTAGTATTAGTAAATGTACTTTATTACTGTCAAGCTCTAAAAACTCAAAGGAATAAATCTGATTGGGAATGAGAGCATAAATGTCGCTTTTACATACAACCAAGGCTAAAATGATGTGGCTCATTGCTAACATGAAATACCTTCCATCATGGCCCGTCGGGGTTTCGAGGTCACACACTGAGAATCGCAGCATTCACATATGGAGTCATCACCTGTGAGCGCCTTCCACCTGCCACAGAAACCACACAAATATCATCATTCCCCTTTGAGACTGCTGGAGGAAAAATCTCATGGTCCACATATGGAGATTAATTCAGTGTTAAAGGAACAAACCAGTGATTTTGCATGCTTGAGCTCGATAAATACAACCAGCATATGGATTACATTGCTGCCAACCACTTTCCAATTTTTTCCCTACCTTCCAGATTGCTATTGGTTTCAGTTCATTCCAGTATAAAAAAATTAACCTGTAGAGATTTGAAACATGCTTGCGAGAAATAATCCATCAGAGCAAATGAGACATCTGTTAAAGTTTTGTCAAAGTTATTTAATTTAATTGATCCAACAAATGTATGTCTCTGCCAGGAATATAGTCCCAAGGGACAACTGCTTTTAATGAGAAATTAAAATGACTGTGCCTTCTACAATCGTACATAATTGTTAGCAGGTGAAACATTGAATTTTAAGGTGGATTTATCACCTGAATATTTGATTTTGAAAGGTTAGGCAAAAATAAAATTAAAAAAAAAAAAAAAAAAANAAAAAAAAAAAAAAAAAACACAATATGGTTTTATGTTATAGAAAATGGTTGGCAGTAATGTAACGTGAATGTAGATAATACTTATTGGGCCAAAACATGTAAAATCACTGGTATGGTCCTTTAAGCCTTACCCATTCTCTCTGTAGGTGCATGACTTGTGTGCAGGACTCGGATCATCTGATGTGACAAATAATTTGCATCGAATGTGAACCTGAAAATTTAAATTGTACAGATAATTTGAAGTGTAAACGCTTTGTGCAGGATTATGCACTTTGGATGGTGAAACAGGAAAATCTGTGTGCCATGCTGCACCTCAGCGTCTGGGTCAGAAATAAACTGGAAGGCATTTAGGGAGAACCTCAGGGTCTTGTCTGTACGAGAGATGAACTGAGAGGCTCCTGGGTCTCTTCGGCTGTCCAGCATACAACTATGGAGGACAACAATTTAGGCCAGTTCATGGCACAGAAACTGATTGTGTCTTTAATCTAGGTTACAAGGACAAAACCAGAAAATTCCATTGTACAAATACATACCCAGAGTTGTCAATGATGCTGTATCTGAGGGATGATTTGGTGTCATTGGATGGTTTAGCATAACAGCTATTAATGTACAGCTTTCCTCCAGCAGGGATGTGTGGAGCAGAGACCTGGAAATTAACCGTCTGTCCTAGTTGATACACCTGAGACTTAGCCAGCCTGCTCCATAAATCTACAAGGTCATTAAACGCATCACATCAGATCCATAGAAGCCACATGACCAGTGTTTTGTTTTTTGTTTTTTTTTGTTACAAATATAAAAGTTGTCCACTGTGTACATTAACATACCATCCATCAGCTGGATTTGGAACTCTTTTGGGTGCCCCCTCAGCCTTTTACGCATTATAGCAGTTTGCCAGGTGGGTCGCACAGCCAGTTGGGAGACATGATGATACCTACAGAATGAAGGTTTTAGATGTAAGCACTATATATACACACACAAGATATTGGAAATATCTTTGAGGGAAGTCTAACCTGTGAAAACAGCATTCTATGTCAATATCTATCCGATGAGCTCTGCTCGGGAATCTCTTTGGTGAGGGCTCATAGTGGAGCACAAATTTATAGACCAGGTAGCCAGGAGACAACTGTCAGACAGGGAGAAGATTGTGATTTGAAGGTTAATAGTCCATTTCTAGAAATACTGGAGTCATAAGTTCAAAATTTTACAGATACTAAAGTCATGATTCCAATTGTAAAATTACTTTAATAGACCAAAGTTAAAAAACAAAAAAAAAAACAACAAAACAAAACTGAAATTATGATTTCCAAATTATACAAATACTGAGGTCATGCAACTCAAATGATTAAAAAAAATATATATATATACAGATGTCAGGAGTCCAGAATTTTACAAATATTGAGGTCATGTTTTGTGTTTTCTTTTTTCTTTTTTTGTAATATGAGGCTCCCACACCTCTCTGAATAAAATAATAAAAACCTAGTCAAAACAAAAAAGGAACAAAGGGAAAAAAGTGTTTTTTTTTTTTTTTTTTTNTTTTTTTTTTTTTTTTTTTTAATTTAACAGTTGGATTCAAGTAATTTTTAATATCAATTTAAAGGCAGAACAGTATTGATAATCTGTTTTCTAAGGGCTTTTTGCACACAGGAATTAAAGTTCGCTGGGGCATCTTATTTATTTTCTTAGCCTAAAATGGTCAAAATTTAAGGATACTAAGTCTAAATAATATTAATATCTTTGGCAGCGAGTCTTCTATCTCTAACTAGATATATTTAAAGATGATGCTAGGTGGAGGAAATTCTCTAAAACCCCCCATATTCCCAGAAAAGATGCAGATAACTGTCCTCTGCGTGACAATAGGCCTTTAGGACCCGCAGAAATCCACGGATGGGAATCTCACCTCACGCCGGACCTCGCAGCGTGTCAGAGGGTAGGTGAAGAGCAGATCTCCGGACGGTCTGAGAACTCCTTTACTCTCGCAGCTGCCGCCTAATTTCAGCTCCTCCGCCTTTGCGCGCAAACCGTAAAAAGCCGGTCTGACGCGCACCACGACGTCGGACGCGGAGCAGCTCACAGAAACGTCCGGCAGGTGAGCAAATCCAGACCCGATCTTTGCCTCAGGCCCGGATCCAGGTGTTCCAGGTTCTGATCGCAATAAGGGAGGGACTGTAAAACTCCGGGTGGATTTTCTTTCCAGTCTGGTTTTGTAGGTGGGTTTTGCTGCGTCCAGAGTGAAGATTTTCCTTCTTCTAAGCACAGATGTGGATTCATAGGTGCTGACGATGCAAAGTGATAAAACACTCCACAAAAAGTAGACATACCACTGTGTTTTCATCGTAAAAAACGCTGCTGTGCTTCCACCTTTCTGGATCAATGTGCGCGTCCATCCGCCGCTCGGTACCGGCTGGAGATAATCAGGATAAATGCTGTCAGACGTGAGAAGGCAGGATCCTCTTTTTATCCTTTCAATCTCACTAAACAACTAATCATCTTAATATTAACCAGACCAAAATGACATAAATTGAGATATTACAAATTCAAGACCTTGCCAGGAACAATTTTTTGCATTTTGACTTTTCACTGCAGTTATTAGTTACTTTGCTAATTAAGACTATAAAATATCAACTCATAGCCTCGTAAAACCTTATATTTCACAACATTATTCCGGCGCAGCATTAATTACTGACCTGACTTCAATTCATGGAGATATGAGGGATTTCATCCTCTGGAGTGATAAACCTTAGCCTATTTTTCCAATTCTGAGGATTTAAAAAAAAAAAAGAAAGGAAAAAGATTTAATTCCCTAAGTTTCAGTATTGCGTTTGAAACTCTCCACAAAGGGTTGTTCAGTGTCAGATGAGAAATCATTTTGTGGATTTTCATTATTTGCCGTAATTTGTACCATATATGCATATTACTGTATCAATAATTTGGATCACTTTTTATGTGCACAGTACTTTTCCTCTGGATTCATGAGTACATTTTATACTTGTTTTCTTATGTAGAATATTTTTTCATTGTTGTACTCATACTTTTGACTAAAACAGTTTGAGTACTTTGTTCATCACTGCCCTATACTTCATAAGTCAGATTTGATCTAATAACATCAGAACAAACAGGTGGGCACATGTTTTGCATATAAAAGATGAAGTGGATGCATATTGCAGACAAACTCTGAGACACATTCAGTTTTGCATCATCTGACTTAGTTTGACAAACTTTATTCACAACTGTTGAAACTATACAGTACATCAGTTTACCACTTCATTGATTTTACATATTGGCCATGATGGTCAAATTCAGAAAGAGAAAAACTTTAAAAATATGTACAGTTCATTTGACTGTATTTACAGAAAAATAACCATTAACACCAAGGAAAGATGTGCTTCGTCACAGCCAGTGCCATTTAAATGCCCTGAAAGTCAAAAATATACTTGTATATATTAAGATTCAGCTCATTTTTGATAATCTTAATAACTTAAGAACTCATAAGCAAATAAGATAAATATAAATATGGTAATATGTGCCCTGTGGCTTCTCAAAGCAGAGACAAGACTGCTGCTGTGAGGCTGAATAAATGCTCATTTCTGACATTACTGCAGCATGTGACATTTTTTCTTTTTATAAATAAAAGTCCATCACTTTGAGGATTCCACAGGACTTGACAGTCAACATAGGCACAAATACATTTAATCATTTCCAACTGTTTATAAATTAGAAAATGATAATCCCTTGGAAAATAATTTAGTGAAATAAATAGTAAAATAAAGCCATTTTCTTCCCTCTGGAAGTGAGAGAGACACTTTTAGATTAAATTACTTCAAAGCACATTCAGAAATATCTAGCGATCTTGATGCAGATTGGCTGAAACGTTAAAGGACCATACCACCCATTTTGCATGTTTGAGCCTAATATACACATAAGGTTACTAACAATCATTTCCCAAAGCATGGACTGGTGAGTTAAAAAAAAAAAAAAAAAAAAAATTCTATCTTCCAGACCACCATTGGTTTCAGTTCATTCTGGTAATCAACTGGTTGATACTTGAAATGTTTTTGGGATAGGTAATCCATCACCGTGAACAATGTATATTCAGGTTTTTTCTTTAAAGTTTTGTAATTTTAGCATTTAAACGCAATAAAAAGCACAGAGTGAACGTATGTCTCCACCAGGGAATATAGTTCCAAGAGAAGACCTGTGTTTATCGAAAAATTTAAAGGAACGTGACTTCATAAGGCTGTGTAACTATTAGCAGGCATTGATTTTTAAGGTGGGTGTATTGCTTGAATATTTAATTTTGAAAGATTAAGAAATTTTGCAAAATATCAGGAAAGCTTTATTGGTTTTATCCTTAGGGAAATGATTGTCAGTAAAATAACATGTATGAAAATTTAACATATTAGGCTCAAACATGCAAAATGGATAGGATGGTCCTTTAAAGCTCTTTCCTAAAATGGTTATACAAGAAACCAATTTCAATAGCGAAAAAAGAATAATAAAATGAAATCAAATAATCAAATAATCTCATTGCAACTAATACTGCAGCAAGATGTGTTTATAAGGCAGGAACCTCAATACTTTGACACATCGTGCTTGAAATCACCAGAAAATTCAAGTACATGTAACATTGCCTTCATGAAATAATCCCACAGGAAACTTCTCCAACCATACATAAGCATAAATGTAGCACAGCTCCATACAGCTCCAATTAGAATGAATACGTAGCTGGTGTGCTCTATAAGAGCTGATACTGTATATTTTGCAGTATTCGCAGTACTGTTCTGAATATGGGGTGTAAACAGAGAAGCCAAAACAAGCCAACATCATGTCCAGTCTTATGCTGCAGGGATGGAAGTCAAATCTCATAAACCAACAAATAAACACAAATTGCAGGAGGAAGCCAAAGCAAGTATTCAGCTGACATTGTTTTCCCACTAGAGGGCAGCATAAACCTGTGTGGTCTGTTCTGTTCCAGTACTGGGAAATTGGCCACAGAGTGCTCTGCGGTCCAAATAAAACCAAAACACACAAGGCCCATCCAGCCCGCCCGGTGGTCTCGTCCTTCCTGTCAGCCTGTACAAACACTTAGCAGCAGCCCTTTGGCCGGCATCTCCTCCTCCTCCGTTATAGGTCATTCCCGAGCTCAGCAGAGTCCGAGTCCGAATCTGCTTCAGCGTCCCTGTTTGAGGAGAAGAGCCAAGAGTCACACTTAAAGGATGTGGCGTGTCCACACAGGGTGGACAATAAAGCAGTGATACACCAAAGCAGTGTGTTTGAGGATTTCATGAGAATTTAGCTCAGGCGTACACTCAGAAATGGACACCACCTTGGTGTGGACGCCAGCTTGTTTATAGGTAGTTCTATACCAAAAGTTTAAATTAGGAAGAATTTTTACCCATTGATTAATATTTAATTATTACATTATTAATTTTGTTTGGTTCCTTCAATGAATTCCTTACTTTTTTTTTACCTTTATTTATTTCAGGGTTAGTTCACTGAGCATCAAATGCTCTTTTTCAGGAACGCCCTGCTCACACACACACACACNTCAGGGTTAGTTCACTGAGCATCAAATGCTCTTTTTCAGGAACGCCCTGCTCACACACACACACACTCACACCTGAAAGCTGCACAATACAACCAAGACTTCTCTGCAGGCCACCGAGCAGCTCCACTGGAGCATTTGGGGGTTAGGTGCCACTCCACCTTCCCAACCCAGATTTCTCCTGCCAGTTCAGGGATTGAACCGGCAACCCTTCGGTCACGAGCTCACTTCTCTAACCTTTAGGCCACCACTGCACCACTTGCATTTACACCACATTCCACGTGCAATTACCGCAGTCAGTCTTGTTTCAGTAGCTTTGCACAAAAACGAGTTATACATGATTATGAATATGCCAAAATGACCTGAATCTGACCTTGAACCTGAATTGTTCATGGTTCCTGCAGAGGAAAAGGGACTAGAAGATCTTGAGTTCCAGAAAAGTTTCTGGTTGCTGAGAAGCGCATTATGTTGCATCTAGCCTTGTTTAGTGAGCCGTTTTGTCTTTTAAATGTCTGATATTTATATTTACTATATATTATATTTATACAACATAAAACCCATACAAAACATTTTTACAAAAGAAAAGTGTACTAAAACAAATGAAAACTTCTCAGACTGAAAAGGCGCAGGCTGAAGCCAAAGCTTATAGCACCTACCCTTCCTATAAAAACCTCCTATAACACTATAAAAACCTCCAAACTAACACACTGACACAGCAGCAAGTCAGTGTGAATCATTAACAGAAGCTATTGATATTACAAGAGCACAGTATATATATTACACAAAACAGAATGTCATTGCTTACATTTCTTTGTCAGTTTCTTACAGTATCTCTAACAATATCCAAGAAAGAAAACCATTTTCTTTTGGTTTTTGTTTTTTTTTAATTTTGGTTATTTTGGTCTTATTGTCTTTTAAATTTTGTTTTAATACATCTAGTTTGAAAGCACTTTGAATTGTCCTTGGTGCTATATAAACAAATTTGCCTTGCCTTGTCCAGATCGAGGCTAAACTTTTGTGTTTGCGTATTTGGCCCGACTTACATCCTCTCTTGGAGAAGTTTATGGTTGCCTTGCCTCCTCTCCTCATCGATGGGGTACGTCGTAAATATCAAGAGTCCCACGGCAATAAGAACCACCGGCACGGGAGAAACCAGAACCTTCAGGGTTAAACTGACCGCCTCGGGTTGTGAGCAGGAACCAGTCACGTAGCCGGCAAATCTGCACAAAAATGCACACAGGAGGAGGAAGAGGAAGGAGAAAGGAGAGCTGATGTGAGCACAGTTTGCCACGTGTGTTTGCTAACAGATTATGTGATTGTTGACCACATGACCACTCGAGATATAACATAAAACTGGTGTTATATATTTTGCTCCTGTATGATTAAAATAGATCAGTTAATTAAATTTACCGTAAACTGAGGGTAGAAATGCCCAGGGAAACTCCAGATGCAAACTTGATGAAGAAGACATAGAAGGAGTAGAAGAGCGCTTCGTGCCCGTGGATGTTTGGGTTCTTAACCTTGAAGTCGTCCACCACATCCGGAAGCATTGACCTGAGAGAGCAAAAGGAGCATTTGAATGGAAAAAGAAAACGTCATCGCCTAAAACTCAAAAATGAAACATCGGCATATGGACCAGAGGAAAGGATTCTGTGGATAAACTACAGCTCACCAGGGCATGAGGAAAGCCGCCGCCACGCTGACACCCGCCGCCACCGCCACCACGTAGGAAATGATCAGGTTGCTCTTGATCAGAACAATCAGGATCATGAAGGGCACGGCCCACTGTGGAGAGACAAGGTGGTGATTGCATGGCTTGAGAGAATCCGGTCTGGTCCGACACACACCCTCTTAGAGGTGATGACTTGGGATACAAAAACTAAATCCTCTACTGACCGAGACCCCGAAGTAAACGGCCGTCTTCTTCCCGAACCGAGTCAGGAACCACTGCCACCACGGAATGGTTAGAGTCCCCGATAGCTGGAAGGGATAAGAAGAAGATGGTGTTCATTTTGATCAGTATGCAAGGTCAGAAAGAAAAAGAAAGTGGGGATAAAGATACAGTAATTAATTGATATGTTATTCATCATTTATTCACATCAGTCAAGCTTAATAATGAAATCAAAATCAATTTTACTTTAGATCGTTCAACTGTGCTAAACTTATTAAATATAATAATTTAAACTGTCCACCAGATGGCGCCATTTAACACAATGATTAGCTGTTGTAGCATAGTTGACAAAAAAAAAAAAAAAAAAAAAAAGTAAAGGGGTGTGAACATCATTGTGGTTACTGTTTAGAGCCAAAGGGGGGCCAGGATAAACACTGGAGGAAAAGGTCATGAGACAAAGCCACAATTTGCTTTGTGGAGTCTTGAGGGGGCAGACAACCTTTGACCTCAAGGGCACGCTTTTGTTAACCAGTGTCAAATAACCGCGCAAACTTTGAGCAAATACAGTGGAAGACATTTCCACATTCTCCCCAACTCCCACATCTCCTAATGTGATAGTTACTGAAACAAACAGAGGGAGAGACATTTGAGGAGAAAGCAGAGGATGGAAAAGACGGAGCGACCACAGAACCATTCCCAAGGGATCGGATGGGCAACAAAAGCTCAGTTGTGCACCTGTCTCTCCTGCGATTGTCGAGTGTGTGTGTGTGAGTGGGAGACAGGTTCCCAGGGGTCCAAACAACACCTCCTCTCACCCTGAAAATCTGCCCTTTCAGCCCTGGTGTCACGCATCTCTTTGCGTGAGGAAAGCCCTGCAAGTAGCTGCTGTTAACCCCGTAAACCCATAACTTGGTGGGTGCCACCATGTTAACCAATGATGACTGAGGTCCTTCCTTCTCTTTGTGATTGCAGAACAGTTTGGAAACGTAGAAATAGGAAAAACCAGGAAACAACTCACCATGATCACTAAGAGGATATTCTGGAAGTCCTCCCTGTGTCCGAGGGCGTAGGAGATGAAAAGGGCAAAGTTTCCCTCCAGTAGCTGTTGAAGTGAAAGACAGTTAGTCAAAACTATAACACCGTCCAAAGCTGCGGCCAATATGAGAGCGGTATGAAATGCAGTATTACCATGAAGGCAAGGGAGGTGAAGAGGAAGCTGAGGACCAGTTTGACGTACGGTCCGTGACGAATCACCACACACAGGCCCTGACGGAAGGTGAGGGGCTGGGAATCGTCCCGTCTGCTCTCTTGAATGGAGAAAAAAGGGAACGAAAATGAGCTTCACAGCAAAAACAAACCGAGAGGTGAAATAAAGAAGCGCTTTGAGTTTGTCTGTGTTTCTAAAGCGTTCTCACCTCGCTGCTCCTTCACTCCTATGAACAGGATGATGGCACAGAGGACATAGATGGCGCCAATGACAACTGAAGCAGTAACATAAGCCTGTTTCTGTGGGGAGAGAAGACAAAAGAATGAACCTTTTGGCGACAACAAATCCTTGATTGGTCGATACATCTGCAAGCTGCATTATTGAGATTTATTTTTTATACAACACTACACAAAAGCTCAAGAATCTCACTGTCTCGTCCAGCGAAGCATGCAATGTGTTGACTGAGGCATTTCCACTGTCAGTGGGGACACACGGGGTGGCCGCTCCACCCACTATCTGTCCCTGGATCGCCGTGCCCAGCACCATGCCCAGCACCTCCACCGTCATACCTGAGAATGAAGCAGAATGTGAGTGCACAAACGAATCTCTAACGTAAAACCCCTTGGTCAACGAGGAGGGCTGACGTACGGTAAGCGGTGGCAGAGTCCCTCTCTTTCTGCTCCGTGCTGATGAACATGGTGAGGGCTGAGTAAGGCACGTGGAAGCACTGCCAAAACACACAAACCACAGTCAGGTGTGTGTGTCAAACAGAATCAAATATTAAGAATGCATTAACGTGAGGTACTGACCGTCTGCAGTGACTGGAAGAGGCAGTAAAAGATCAGATACCAGAAGATTTTCCCTTGTTGGAACGGAGGAACGTACCAGATAAGGCAGTAGGACACCACCGCAAACGGCGTGGAGAGAAGGATCCTGAGAGGAAACGCATAGAGAAGTGGTGAAGAGATGTAAAAGAGTCTTTCTAGATTTCAATGTGGTAAAGTTTGTGTACTTTACTAATACCTCTATGTATATAAAACAGTGCCAGAGCTGATTTCCTATACTTTTTTATTTATTTATTTTGTCAGTGGTTACTGTAGATTTACCCCCCTTTTCATTTTTCTTTCTTGCAGTCACTTCTTTTCTCTCCGCCTGATGTTTTGTAAGCAGCTCTTTTGTGAATAATCCCTCCTAATCCTGCCTTGTTGGAGCGCATGTGTGGAGAATGGGCTCAGAATGGGCCTTAATGGTGGGGGCCACTGTGACCCATCACTCCCACTCCCACTCCCACCCGCTCTGTGGCTCACACCGAACAGCCTTTTTCTTAGTAGGTATGTTTTTTAACCAAGACTGTTTATTGTTCCTTATGAGATTATTGTAAAGCGAACCTGATGAGCTTGTGGCGAAACAAGTTGTTCGCAATAATAAAATTGAGAAGTTAAAGGACCATACCATCCATTTTGCATGTTTGAGCCTAATATATTCAATTTTCATACATGTAACATTACTGACAATCGTTTCCCAAAGCATACTACTGGAATGGCGAGTTAAAATTTTTTTTTTCTACTTTCCAGACCGCCATTAGTTTCAGTTCATTCTAGTACGCTATTAAAAACAACTTGTTGATACTTGAAACATTCTTAGGATAGGTAATCCATTATCGTGAACAAGATGTATGTTCAAGTTTTTTAGAAGTTTCGTATTTTAGTGTTTAAGTGCAATAAAAAGCATGGAGTGAATGTATGTCTCCACCTGGGAACATAGTCCTAAAAGAAGTCCTGCATTTATCAAGAAATTTAAATGACCGTGACTTCATATGGCTCTGTAACTATTAGCAGGTGAAACATGGATTTTTAAGGTGGGTGTATCGCTTGAATATTTGATTTTGAAAGATTAAGAGATTTTGCAAAATATCAGGAAAGCTGGAATATGATTTTATCTTTTGGGAAATGATTGTCAGCAACGTTATCTGTATGAAAATTTAATATATTAGGCTCAAACATGCAAAATGGATGGTATGGTCTTTTAAAGAAGATATGAGGCTTCCTGGTGTGCGGTGATTAACTTTTGAATTAGCCTTTTTCTTTGCTTTGTATGTCCTTCAGCTGATCTTTCTGCCAGAATTTATAAAAGAAACTTGTCCAAGTTCACCAAGTTGTTTTAATGGACAAACTTGCGGAGGGCAGATTGCCCCTGACACAAAGAAACAGTTATGGTTAATTTTACACAGGCCTCCTCATTTAGGACAAAGGCCCCAGTATACTTCAAAAGATGTAAGATGAAATGACAAACGAACAGGCCATTGAACGTATCATAGAACATCACGAGTGGTGTAGTCTTTAACAACTGGACTTGCTGCTGATCTCTGCAGATTAAGGTTCTGGTCGTGCTGCAAAGTGTCCTCTGGTGCGTTCAGAACACTGTGACATCACTATTTGGGGTGCGTTCAGGTGCAGCAGATGAAACTTTGTTCACACCCAGCAGAGGTGCAACAGGCTCTCAGCCAGAAGAGCTCGTTAACAACAACACCTTTCAGCTTGGTGTGATGTCACGGTCTGCTGAACACTGCAGAAAGGTGAGGAATTCAACCAGTAGAGGTCAGCAGTAGAGGTCAGGTGTCAAGTTACACTTTAAGCACTAAACGCCCAGTAGGGGGGGCACAGAACAGTCATGAGTCGCAATTGATTGTGAGAGGAGTTGGCAGTGGCTATAGTTTATTTAGGAATAAATACTCATCCTCAAAATCAGAGGAGGAAGGAAGATCAGAAGTAGGAAGGGAAAAAAAAAAAAAAAANAAAAAAAAAAAAAAAAGACAAAAGTTTGCCTTGAGAGCCCTGCACAAAGAACACAGAAAGAGCCTGAGTCATCGTGTCCTGAACCTTGCAAGATATGGTTTGTTTTTGCCCTGAAAGTTCTATTTGGGCACTGCCCCATGACAATGAAGAGAAACATAACTCAGTTCAGTGCCAGAAGGAAACTGCTATCTACTATAGCCCAACAAATTCAGAGCTGCATTCTGAGAACTACGATGGTGTATTAGGGCCATATGAAGAAAAAACAACAAAAACAAGGGGGCATTATTTTGAGTTTTTAAACTCGTAGACATGCGAGTTTAAAAACATGCAAATTTGTCAGTTTAAAAACTTGAAAAAAAAAAGTCCATATGCCATCCATATGCCTAAGTCCGTATGTTTATGATAATTCGATGATGCGTATGCGTATGATAATTAGATGACTTTGTGCGAAAAGCACAATTTTCTTTATTGCTAAATCCAGTGGAAAAGTATAACACACCGTCACAACATAATTTGCCAGTTTTAAAAATCAGTATGCTTATGATAATGCATGATATTGCACTAAAAGAACAAGTATTTCCTTACTGTTAAATCCGATGGAAACGTATAATTTAATAAGGTAATGTGCAGACATAGTCACAATGTAAGGCGGTGCTTCCCCCTTATTATTTTTTGAGTTTAAAAAGTGGCAAATTTGCTAGTTTAAAAACACGCAAATTTGTNCCCCCTTATTATTTTTTGAGTTTAAAAAGTGGCAAATTTGCTAGTTTAAAAACACGCAAATTTGTGAGTTTTCCCCATTTGTGTTTGGGCTGACATGTATGTATGAGGAAGTCTGGAGTGGCAGAGAAGTATGTTAGAGTGGTGCAGGACATGTATGAGAGCTGTAAGACAGTGGTGAGGTGTGCCGTAGGTGTGACAGAGGAGTTCAAGGTGGAAGTGGGACTACACCAAGGATCAGCTCTGAGCCCCTTCTTGTTTGCTGTAGTGATGGACAGGCTGACAGATGAGGTTAGACAAGAATCCCCTTGGACTATGATGTTTGCAGATGACATTGTGATCTGTAGTGAGAGCAGGGAGCAGGTGGAGGAAAACCTAGAGAGGTGGAGATATGCCCTGGAAAGGAGAGGAATGAAGGTTAGCCGCAGCAAGACAGAATACATGGCTGTGAATGAGAGGGACTCAAGTGGAATGGTGAGGTTACAGGGAATAGAGATAAAGAAGGTGGAGGATTTTAAGTACTTAGGGTCCACAGTCCAGAGCAATGGAGAGTGTGGAAAAGAGGTGAAGAAACGTGTGCAAGCAGGTTGGAATGGGTGGAGAAAAGTGTCAGGTGTGATGTGTGACAAAAGAGTCTCGGCAAGAATGAAAGGAAAGGTGTACAAAACGGTGGTGAGACCAGCGATGTTGTATGGCTTAGAGACAGTGGCACTGAGGAAAAGACAGGAGGCAGAGCTAGAGGTAGCAGAGACTAAAATGCTGAGGTTCTCTTTGGGAGTGACGAGGATGGATAGGATCAGGAACGAGTACATCAGAGGGACAGCGCATGTTAGATGTTTTGGAGATAAAGTCAGAGAGGCCAGACTGAGATGGTTTGGACATGTACAGAGGAGGGATAGTGAACATATCGGTAGAAGGATGCTGAGGTTGGAACTGCCAGGCAGGAGGCCTAGAGGAAGACCAAAGAGGAGATTTATGGATGTAGTGAAAGAGGACATGAAGTTAGTTGGTGTGAGAGAAGAGGAGGCAGAGGATAGGGTTAGATGGAGGCAGATGATTCGCTGTGGTGACCCCTGAAGGGAAAGCCGAAAGGAAAAGAAGAAGAGTGTTTGGGCCGACAGCTGGACAAGTGGAGTCGTGATTCACGCTGAGGGATGTATTACCACACAGAAACGTTTTTTACTGAACACAACATATAACTGGCTGAGCATGTAAAACTATCATCTGTTTTACGCGACACAGGTGGAAATATAAAAGCACCTCTTTACCCCATCGCCTGGCTGAATCAACTTAATGAGAGCTAACAGGTTTATCTTTGTGGAAATAAAGGCAGGCTTGCTTTTTGATTGGCTCTGTTTCACTCGCTGACATGGCTGATTACACACACATCACTGATCTGCGTTGCATTTGGGGGTCAGTAAGGTGTAGGAAATGACCTTGAGGGACAACACTCATACATATGCACACACACACACACAAATATTTAGTTGCCAAAAGAATTAATGCTGCATGCATTTATTTCTGCAGATGTGTGTTCTAATTTTTAAAAAAATCATGACTTCATGGCAAAATATGACTTTCAAAAACCAGACAAGTAGTCTCTTGTTCAACATAAAAAATAATTTATGTACATTGCTTTCCAGCAGAAATGTTAATAATTCACAGAACCTTTGTCTGCCGATTGGTTGTTTTATTTTCATACGCAAAGCAACAGAGCGCCATGATCTCGCCTCTTTTTAACAATGACCTCCATTATTGCAGCTATCATCCAACCTCATCTTGACCTAAAGTAACCTCTCTCTCTGCTTCTGTCAGACCATCGTGTCTAACAGTTGCACTAGGAAACCTCACACACACACGCTTTAAAACATGCACACACACCCCTATTGGTTTGAAACTGATGGTGTGGTGTGGGTTGGACCAATCGCGGCGTAAGAAGCCTGAGCATTCCCCTTCCCCCTCCTCACAGTGTGCGGCTCGTGCACAGCCGGCATTCTGACTCACAAACCCACAATACCAAGATAGTGATATGACTTTGAAGAATACTGCCAGAAAAACATTAAAATCTCTTCCCGAGCAAATCATATCTATCCCATGCAGCCAGGCAGCCATAACTCTGCCTCTGAGTTTGTCATGTAACAGCGGTCTTACACTAAGTTTGGATTCCATGGACTGACCTTTGGCCAGGCAGGGGATATTATACTACATACTGTGTAAGGTTGAAATGAAATCACGTGACACAGCAACAGTCATGTTATGCAGAACTTCATATCAAGGTCATCTCTCTTTACAGTTGGAGCTCCTCTGTGGATGTGAATGTCAGTATAGGATATCCGTATTATCCGAGTTGTGTGGCGATGAACCTAGAATACTAACTAAACAGGCAAATTAATATTTTAATATTTTGCCTTTTTTTTTTCCTCCAAGCAGGTTATTTGAATTTCACAAACTGCACCGCTCTTTGCTTAAGGCTGTGTCTTCTAATACTGAAGGAGGAATTATTATTTCCGTTCTGTGCAGGGTAATGGGAGGGATGGAGCCTTTCCCAGCATGCACTTGGACAAGAGGCATGGACCATGCTGGACATAGCTAACATATATACATACATATATGTATACACATATACATATAGCTAACAGTAGTCACATAGCTAACATATATAGACAGAGACACATTCACACTTCACACATTCAAAACTTCCAAACCAACTAACCTGGATGTGTTTAGACTGTGGGAGGAAACAGATCCCAGCCGGCTGGACCACTTTTAAACCACTCATCCAGACTATTTTTAATAGTCTGCCATAATCCTGATCATTCATCACTTCAGCGAGTCCTTACATCACACCTCGTAGTGCCAAATGCTAAGTTTAAGAATTGATTTCATGCCCAAATTTTAGCTAAGAGATTCTAGCCACTGCACCTTCTCACTTCAAAATGTGAAGCGCTTGTGTCCTCCTAAAAGTAAAAGAGGTTTTAGAAGCATTTGCCTACTATCCTTGGACAGGGAAATAGAGGGAGGCTGTAAACCAATTTTGACATTTCATTTAACCTCTTGCTCTTGACTCCATCTTGGTTCTCCTCACTGGATCATTGACTTTTAAGATTTTCTTATAGAATCAGGGCTCAATTGATATAATATCTTTCTGTACTGTTACATTTTTTTACATTGCAAAAATTGCATTACATTGTTTGTTACATTGTCTCTTTGTAATTTTCCTGTATCTCCACCTACAATTCCTATTACATAGCTGGTTTCTGAGTTTTCTTCCATTTTTTTTCCCCCTTACACACTAAGAGTGTTTTAGAGGGGCTTTCCTTTCTCAGGCTGGTTTGGGAACTGTTGCTGCATGGGCCAGTAAAGCCCTTTGAGACTGTGATAGTGGGCAATAGAAATAAACTCGATTTGCAGATATAAATCCAGATCTGCATCCTGGAAGAAGTGAAGACAGATTCTAAACCAAGATGATTCAGCTGCTGTTGGTACAACAATAATGAAATTACTGCCATCATTGAACTTTCTGATACAGATTTTTCTTGCTTTTCATTTACACACTCATCTTGTATTTTTCCTCAGTTGGGTCCACTTCAACCTTGTTGCCATGGTTACCACTATCAGCTGAAAAGTTGATTTTGTAAGTACATTTCCTCCCCGTTTCCCCAGAGAGAACCTCCTCTCATGTCTCAGCTGCTTTTTGTGTTTTCTCATTGCATCAAAAAAATGATCTTTTAACACATGAACCTGTTGTGTGCATGCTGCTGTGAGACGCAGACACCTACCAGGGCATCATGTGGCCAAAATGGGTCCATTTGGTCCGGCTCACTAGGAAACCCACCGTTGGATCTGTGATCGCATCCCAGGCCCGGCCCACAAACAGAATGATTGAGGCATAGAAAGGATCCAGCTATGACGAGGAAAGGGAAAAGAGATGAGACATGAGGCCAATGGAAGAAAGATGCTAAAAACTTCCTCATATGGCACTGCAGACTCATTCAAAAAAAGCCACAACACGAGGAAGGATGTGGAGGCAGTTAAAAGTTATGTAAATCTCTAATTTGCTGACTAACTGAGCGACAAAGCTGCACAGCAGGAGTCTGGCTTCATGCGCTTGACCGGCTCCTTGATGCTGTTAAAGTGATACAGCACTGAGGACACAAACACAGCCTTTGCCTTTTAACGTAATCAGCAGGGTTGCTACTTGGAAAAGATACGCAGAAATTAAATAATTCACTTTTTCTGGAGGAACTGTGACGGCAAGGACCAGCATGTTTTAGTTGCCTACTTCAGTTGCCATTTTATGGTAATCTTGCAATTTGTGTCCATTATGCTAAATGACTTTCTTTTTCTTTGCTTGTTTTGTTTGTATGTTAAATACGTATTCAAAGGAAATCGTGCTTTTATTTTTTGGCTTTCAGGCCCTGAAGCCTGTGGCCCGATGTTGTGATGTCACCGTCATGGCGACCCGCGTTTGTCTGAAGGTGCTGTCAGTCACCTGGGCCACATCCAGCAGGTAGATCTGGAGGAAGAAGCCCAGAGCGGTGCCTGTGATCTGGTACGGAGCCCCGCCGATGGCATAGCACAGCTTGTTGCAGATGGGGAGGTGGTTTCTCTGGTCCCTCTGCTGAAAGATAAGGAGAGGACAGAGGAAATAGCTATAAGCCTGCAAATGCTGAAATACACACATTCTTGCTTTCTGCTTTAACTACCCTCATCTATCCCTCTCAAAGCACAAAAAGCCATCCTCTTGTTTCAGACTTTTTGTATAGTTGATGCTGAGTTTAACAACCTGTTACTAAGAGGCTGTGATTGGCTAACTTTCCTCACCCCACTGCTCAGACTTTCAGATTATATACAAATCCCATGCACACACACACTGTGCACACACACACTGTGCACACACACACTAAATCAAACAGACTCCGCCTAGTTCGAGCTCAGCCATTGGCTCTGGCGATAGGATGTTGTAGGTAGTGTGACATTTGATGCTGAAGTGTCATCAGTCAGCAGATAGTGAGAAGTGGAACCACATCCTGGAGCTAAAACTAATCAGTTGTAGAAGCCTAATAATGTCAGCCAATGGTGGTTCATACATTGATTCACGTCAAATCTGTCCATCTCAAGGTGATGTTTAGAGGAAATAGCTTCATCATCAGAATCAAGGCTGCTTCGTGAAGGAACGATTATCATATTTTATCCCTTCACACCCTTAAAGCATACAAAGTCCACTGCAGCAGAATTATCCTGTCAAAGTAAAACTAAAACCTACAGGGATACAGCACCTTTAATGTTAGGCAAAATGCTGTTTCTCTTTCTCCTCACTAGGCTGGTTGAATAGTCTGATGATCAGAAGCAGCTGGGGCAGCTTGAGATGCATGAATCACAGTTTTAAATTAATAAAACCATCATGCAATACAATAAAACATGCCACCAGGGCAGAACACAAGAGACATGAGCGCATTTCCAACATACCAGACAATGAATGACTGCAAGCAAATCAGGTATATCAGAGAAAAATCCCAAATATTAGCTTGAAAGAAACTTCGAGGGTTTTGTAATTAATTTTACAGGTCTTAGTCTGCTTTGTAGAGTGATCACAGAGCAAAGAAATAAAGGCCATTTAAAGATACAGCTGCATAATAAATTCAATATCATATATCGTTTTAAAGCACTATACTGTACTTCCACTTTAAATACTCGGTATATGGAGGCTGTTAGACGCACAATCCCTTTAATTCCCATCCAAGCCAGACTGGAAAACGTTTGATGGTGTAGCTTTAATGAAGGTGTGGCCCCTTTAAAACCGGTAAAAATTGAACCAACAGCCGCCTGAAGACAGAAGGGTTAAACCCCCGAAAAGCACCGAGAACCTTTGGGTGCTGTGATGATTCACTGGGTGTCATTCACTGGGTTTTAGCTGCACATGAACGTCATATCGGCTGTTAACGCCTGTGAATAAGTTTCCTAAAATTAAAGCGCGTCTCGATGAGATTCAGCAGCATCAGGAGAAACAAATCATTTTATTATAATAAACCAATAACGATAATAATGAATTAGAAAATCCTCGCGCTTACCTTTGTTGATTTGTTATCTGTATTGATAACTTTTACCGCCGTATATTGCTCGGCGCCCTCTCCTCTTGCCATTGTGCCTCTCCTCTTTATTGTGCTCTCAAGACGATGAAAATAAATCTATTTGACTGTAAATGTCTCAGAGCACCCTGCTGTCTCTGAGCTGTGGGTGCTAATGATTAGGCTCCCTCGCCGCGTGCTATCTCCACTCACTCATTCATTCTACTACGTCTGACGTCATCAAAGGCTTTTATAGCGCTGTGCTGCTGACGTTTAGATCAGGACATATGCAGCCTTCAGGTGCTGCTGGAAATGTGGGGATTTGCAGTTTTACAACGGTGAAAGCGGAAAAAACATGGTTAATGGGATTAGGGAAATCACCAATATGATAAAAGGCACGAAAGTCGTGTTTTGATTTTATTTTATTTGTCTGATTTTTATCAGTGCATGCATTGGCGTGAGTAGTCTCCACAGTCTTTTTGCTTACTGCTTTTCGTCTGTCAGATGTCTGTGAAAAGCACTTTGAATTCAACTTAAAGGACCATACCGTTCATTTTGCGTGTTTGAGCCCAATATATTCAATTTTCACACGTTACGTTACTGACAATCATTTCCCAAAGGATAAAACCATATTTCAGCTTTCCTGATATTTTGCAAAATGTCTTAATTTTTCAAAATTGTGGTGGAAATTTGTGGTAATGTCAGAAATATATATTCATGTAGTAGAAATATATACCAATGTCATATATTTTCTGAAAAATGTGTCTATGTCTCATAATGACCTGTGTATGAATCAGAGTGTTGGTGACAGGTCGCCTTGTTCAGAATAAGACTATGATGACCAGATCATGACGTGCTTATGTAAACAAAACTGCTGCTTATGTCAACAAACTGCCCATGCTACTGTTTTAATAAGGGCATAATCAATACCATAAAATAGGACATAGTTCAAAAACAAATGGCACTGTGATAAGATATTGATGAGAAGATCAGGAGATGGATGTTATTGTTCAGAAATTGTTGTAATTGGTCAATGGAATTCAAGCCTCCTCTGAAAACATGTATAAACCTGTTGTGATCACGTGTGAGCTCAGTTACTTTGCAAACTAACTCAGGTCTTTATCAACATCAATAAAGATCTTTATTCCTCTGGTGATTTTGCCTCTCGAAGCTTGGTTTTCTTCCACATTAAATCAAATATTCAAGTGATACACCCACCTTAAAAATCAATGTTTCTCATACTAATAGCCTTATGAAGTTACATTCATTTAATTTTTCGATAAACACAGGTCTTCTTTTGAGACTACATTCCCCAATGGAGAATACATTCACTCCACACTTTTTACTACGCTTAAACTCTAAAATTACGTAACTTTGAAAAACAAAAAGTAAAACCTGAGTATACTTCTTGTTCGCGATGATGGATTACCTATCCCAAGAACGTTAGTATCAGCAAGTTGATTTTAATAGCATACCAGAATGAACTGAAACCAATGGTGGTCTGGAAGCAGGAAAATAATTTTAATTCACCATTCCAGTGGTATGTTTTTGAAAATGATGGTGAGTAATGTTACATGTATGAAAATTGAATATATTAGGCTCAAACATGCAAAATGACCGGTGTGGTCCTTTAGGTAAGTAGTAAGAGCTGCACATATTTTAGCCATTTTAGCCTGCTGCAGAGAGATTTGGTTAGATTATGCTGTTTGCCACACATTTAATGAAATAAACTAGGAGGAGAAAAAGAGTAAAGAAGCCAAGACAAAACTTTGGCTTATAATAATATACTGAGAAAGAAAAAACTATAATAATAGTAATTTATTTATTTATTTATTTAGCAAGAGAAACAGTAGTTATTAAAATTGAGATAGTGGCAGTGTGCAATAGAATGGTGCCTTACTTTTGAAGAAATTAACAAATTAAAAAAAAAAAAAANTTAAAAAAAAAAAAAAGTCCTATATCCCAATTTTAACAAATTATTTAAAAATCCCTGGCCACAATACATTTGTTACAGGATTTAAAAAAAAATTTTTTTTTTAGTTATTGGGATGCTGTTCACCAAAACACTTGGATGCTCAAATTCTTTACTACACAACTTGAAAGAAAGGTTTACATAAAGCCCTTAAAGCAGCAGCAGCCAGCAATTTAAAGCATCATCCTCTTCTTTTCTGCCTGCCAAAACCAGACTGACTAATGGCTCTCTGAGAGAAAAGAGGTTAAATGACTCTCATAGTAGAAAGACTGTTGGCTTCATCTAGTTATCATCACAGAGAGATATTTTGCAAGCTTGTCTATGAATACATTATCTAACGAGCCTGTAGGATAACTGAAAACAAATTTTTATGCGTAAATTATTTTCCAGCTCTGAGTAGAAAAAAATCCTCATCTATCATAAACAGGCAGAGTATTTAACGTACTACTCTCAGTGTTGCACATTACGTGTGTGAAAGGGGCTTAAAAGAAGGCATCAGGAAAAGTATACAAACTACTGGGTTATACAAAATCCTCACTGACTCTAGAATTTAAAAAATATATATATTGCAAAGTGTTTATTCATGATTCCTGTATTTAGCTCCCAGTGTGTGTATGTTTTCATAATTGTGTGTGTGTTGCGGTGCTTTTCTGAAAGAAGATACCACCTGATGTCTTCCACTTCCTCTCCAGCAGTGCTAAACAAGAGCTCACAGTGCAGAATTTCACTAAGGTTCGACATAAAAGCCATTGAGGCTAGTACAACACTGAATTCTATTGAATTTCACTTTATTGCACCAGGATAACCAATGGCTACTCACTATCAATACTGAGAAGGTACAAAAAGTTTCTAGTTAGTGGTGACATAGTACGAGGTTGTCCCTGAAAGTAGCATTTTTGCTTACAGGGATTTTTAGTAGAAGCTGCTTCTACTTCTTGTGAGAATTACCTTCTGACCTCAGGTGACCATTGGGAAAAGTCGGTGGATCCTCATCTAAAAGGTCTGTTAAGAACTTGAAGACTGCTCTCAATGCAGGTGCTTTAGCTGTCCACAAGCAAATTTCACGTTTATTATTTTATAACTTTTTTTTTTTTTTTNTTTTTTTTTTTTTTTAATCTAACATGAGATGTGCAGCTCTGCTGATCACTCATTAAATCAGGCCCAACTCTGTTTTGTTACCCTGCATCAGCAATGGAAGCCAGGCTGTTCCACAGTTCTCTAAATTTATTAATGGTTCTCAAACTGTGGTATATGTACCACCAGTGGTAACTAAAGCGCCTCCTGATGGTACACCAAAGCCTCTGGAGATTTCTGCATAGAGACAAAACAATTAAAATCTATGGAAGTTCTATTATTGTGACAGATTGGTCATAAATAAATTGGGTTTCATGTAGAAAAAGTTTTTAAAAGTTTTACTTTTTAATCTCTTTTAGCTAAGAACAGCTTGCTTAGGGACAGAACAAGTTGTCATTAAGTCCTAAGTTTTCAGCACCTAGGTACAGCTGTTCACTTGAAACCAAACAGCAAGGCTACTCTTTTCACATCCAGTCTCAGAGGATGTAGAAATGTGTTAAAGGTTTCACTATAAGAGAAGCAGCTTCTCTCAGTAACCTGGCTGGTATTCTGTCTAGACCACTAACTTTGTTCTTGACAAGTAGGTTAAAGTATGACTCCAGTCCGTAAATGTGTTGGAAAAGTATGTTGCACAAAATGTGACACCATTACATTTTATTTCTTTGTTTGCACCCTTTTACATTACTTATATAGTACCACATTCATGTCATTGTCAGCAATGTTCATGTTTCTCATACTGTCACTGTCTGCAACTTGATTGTTGGACTTTTAGTTTATCATGATGCAGTTTCCATCAGCACGCTCATATGGGTGGCACACATAATTTCTCTTATGCAATAAAAATATACAGTGGGGTCCCAAAGGTTGAGACCACATTGGAAATCTGTGATGTTTTCCATGTAAACCTGGAAATAATCAGAAATTCAGAAGAACAGAAAGTCACAAGAAGCTCTTTGGAACATTGTCACATCATGCTGGGATAACTTGGGTCATCAGGTTTTGCACAAACTTGTGAGTCCATGCCAGCTCGAATGCATGCATTCATAAAAAGTAAAAGGGGGGGGACATACCAAATACTAAGATATTCTGAAATTCATGTACGTTTTTCAAAGATTCAACTTTTCATTCAAATTGTTAAGATGATATCATCATTTGTAATGAAAAATCTTGTATTAAATTAAAAAAAAAAAAATGCAAAATAGAAGCATTTTCACAGTGTCTCAGACTTTTGGACTCCACTGTACATATCATCCTAGAATTTGCTCACACAAATAAAAGCACCACACAATTAAAAGAATGGAATGCAAGGGCCCCTCTTCCTTCCCCTTTGACCTCTGCCATTTCAGCTCATCAAAGCTTGAAATTCAATATGTCATATTAATTTAAGCCATGCTGCTTCTCCCTTTACACCTTGATCACACACACACACACACACACACACACACACACAGGTATGCTATCACACAGCATGCACATGCTATAGTTTCCACTCAGCACTGTAGAAGGCATCTGCTTTGCATGTTGGTTCGTGAGTGTTACTGTTAACAGAGATTACCTTTGACTCGAACCTGCTATCAAATACAGTAAGAGGAATCCTGGTGAGATTCTGAATTTGTCTCTGACTGTGCAGTTGCATATGTTGGACAAGAAATACAGTATCAGTATTCTCGACGACGACCTGGTGGCAGCAAGAAGAAATCTGCTGGTCTCATGACACACAATAACCTTAAGTATGTTAATCTTTTCAAAATGTTTCCAAAGTGTGTTTCCAGAGTGGAAATAACTAAAAATATGAACCAATTTGTAACTGAGCCAGTAACGGTACCTCTTAAAGATTGTTTTTTGGATTTAACACTTTTTGTTTTACATTTACTCATGTTTTGAGTAAACTGTAGCAGATAATTTAGGCCTTTGCATCATACCAAACACAGCAGCATTTTTCCTGCACTTGAGCGAAACTGGTTTCCCATGTGTCTGTTTAATCTTATGAAACCTTGCAAAATTAAATACATTTTCAAGAGTCAGCCCGTCACCCTCATCAGTGTCACCTTGCCATTAACTGGTGAAACTAACAATTTTTGCACTTACAAAAAAACACATTATCTGGTTTATATTTTTCTGAGGGTGCTTGTATAGTGTTGCATAGACAAAAACCTGAAATGCATCCACATCTCAAACATTTCTACTTAAATGAATATTTTTCCAAAAAATATTCAGTCTACATTGATTATTTTGGAGAAAATTATTATATTTGTTAAAATAAATGATTTTGACCAAAACTAGAGTAGGTGAGGGTGAGAAAATAACATTATTAGATGTGAGGAGCATGACAGGTTAAAGCTATGATAATGGTGCCATCTACTGGATATAATTGTAAGTCCTCAAAAGATTGGACTGTAGATATATCGTAAAATCAAATAAAAAGCTTGAAGTTTTGTAATTTGGGATAACATCTCTTTAAATTAAGATTTTATTTATATGATTCACTTAGGAAGTCATATTTAATCATATTTCTGTGTGGAAGTTCTGAAATATTGATGAAAGAGTTAGATAACATATGTAGTTTCAATTTTTTTTTTTTTTAACTTGGCCTATAAATGCTTATTCCAAAACATGACAATACAAACAAATGCAACATTTAAAGATCGTGAATCTGTATACGGCTCTGCATTTACACCCAGCAGTTATTTACAGTTATTTACACGTGTTAAACAGCAGGGGGCAGTATAACTCAGCCAATGTCTACCGCAGTGGAGCAATTATATTCAGCCATCAGTTTGTGGATATCTCGGTGTGTGGAAAATGTTTAATTCATATTGATTACTTATCATCGAATTCTCAGTCTTTTTTTTTTTTTTAAGTAAGTTTGTACTTTATATTTGCAGTAATAATGTTCACAGTTTGCTTTGAGTTTCAGGAAAGTGAGATATAGTGATGCTAAACAAGGTGAAATCCATATTTTAACACTGTCGGACATTGCAATAATAAAAGAAGCCAGTATAAGTTTTGGCATGGGCTTTATGACGTGCTTTATAAATCTGTGAAGTTTGACATATAGTTTCCATGTATTTATTGATTCCACAAATTTGAGATCTTCGATTAATTTAGACTACATGTCTATTATTATCATATCTGATAATCTTTTGAATAGCACCTTTGAAGTTATGCAGCATTAAACGAAAGAGGAAGTGTAAACACAATAAACTCAGTGTAGACGCAGTGAAGTTTGATGTACATTAAGAGATATCACATATATCTAATAGCCAGAAACTGCAACTAAGTACATCTTCTCAAGTACTATGCTTAAGTACAATTTTAAGGTACTGTTAGTTTATGTGAGTGAATTGGGAAACATTCTCCTTGTACTGCATAATATTTCAGAGCGAAACATTATACTTTTTACTTCATTGCATTTAGTTTTGGACAGTTGCAGTTGCTTGTTACTTTGCAAATTTCAAATTTTACGTTCAAAGCTAATAAAATATAACACAGTTTTCACTTCTTTTGTTGGGTTATATCTTTAATTTTTTCCTTCCTTGCTTCCTTCCTTGCTTCCTTCCTTGCTTCCTTCCTTCTTTCCTTCCTTCCTTTGCTTCTGTTTTTCATTATTTTCTGTCCTTTTGTCTTAATTCTCAACATCCTTATTTTCTTTCTCTCTTCCTTCCCTCTGATTTCTGTTCTTCTTTTCTGCTTCAACAGATCCAAACGCACAAAATTTCTCAAAAACACAAGCTTGTAAACAGTAAACCCACACTCTATCCCTGTTTTCCTAATGAGTTCTTTTTCTTTGGATTCTTTTCCTGGTAAGACTTATTTTCTGTTACTTGGGTAAAAATGAAGGACTTTTACTTGTAAACGAGTACTGTTCCACTGCAGCATTATTACTTTTACCAAAATGATTTATTGTTGTTAGGTGATTACAGGTAAAGTTATCACCCTGCTGCTCACCATCTGATGGTATCTTGAGGATGTGATAAAATATGGTGTTTTACATCCCTGGGGATCAATAACACTTCTGTGAAGTATTTATGTTTTCTTTCTGATCTGCATGGCTTTTCTCTGAGCATAGCGACCAGGCCCATTTAAATCTGCTCCATATTGTTTTTTTCTTTTAGATAGGAGGAGAAGGTCGGAGGTCAGGGTAAGAGGTTCCTCTGTCATGGAGATCATGGGGAAAGGAAGGCAACCCCTTGTATTGCATATGGGGACAATTCCACAGATAGTCCCCAAAAACTCTTCAAATCCCTCCACTGCTTACTCTGCTGATGACTGAATGGGTGTTAATGTGTCTTGCATGAGGACTCCTGAAGGTGGACCCCAACCTCCCCTGCACCCCCCTACTTGTGTTTTTCTCCTTTTCACACATATTCTCCTCTAACAATGAAGGACAATGGTGGATACTTGAAGCAAAAGCTTGGAGATCACTTGCAGATCTGCCTATTGTTAGTGTTAAGCATTGTTACCCCAACAATGCCCCTGCTGAGCAAAATTTCTTCATGTTTTAGTGGAGGAATAGGAACAGAGGAGGAGGAGGAGTCGGACCCTCATCTGAATTTTATGAGACCAATTTTATGGCTCCTGTCATCGGCGGAAGTGAAATATACCTGACAAAGCAGATTGAGGGGTGGTCCAATGTGCAATTATGGGATGTGAAATTGCACGACATACAGCCTGTGATCTGATGTGAATTCAGAAATTCAACTCCAAAATTACACTTGTAAACGTTCATAATGTGGGAAAAGACTTTACTTTTGTATAAAATAGCAATGTCATGATGGAAAAAAAAATTCAATTACAAGTAGATATCATATATTGAACAATATTAGCAGAAAAATAAAGTTATCTGAAGTAAAGGATAAAGGATCTGAAGTAAAACCAGCTTTTGGGATTTTGTGTATTCAGAGCATTGGAAGGAAGGGTAAAAAAGAAAGAAAGAAAGAAAGAAAGAAAGAAAGAAAGAAAGAAAGAAAGAAAGTAAGAAAAAAAACAATGTGNAAAGAAAGAAAGAAAGAAAGAAAGAAAGAAAGAAAGAAAGAAAGAAAGTAAGAAAAAAAACAATGTGACTTTTTTTTTTCCCAAATTCAGAATGCAAAATCTGAATCTGCAAAATACGTAGTAACTACAGCAGTCAGATAAATGTAGTATGACAAAAGATACTAGTATGTAGTACAACATTACATTCTGAAATAAAAGTATAAAGTGGAAAATGCTATTTGACTTTGTAATACAATTATCACAAAATACTTACATATCACAGAAATATTCATAGAAGTACTAAGTTATGGATTGATCTTACACTTGTAAAGTACTCACATACGCCCACTTCAACCATGGGTTGTAGTCAGTAGTTTCATATAAAAACTAAACTGGTACAATATAGGTCATAACCAAATAGCAGAGGTGGAGAGGCAGCACTCTTTGGACATGCATATGTTTGACCTCAGGACCATCATGGGCAGCAGATTTCCATTGCTAATCACTGCCATTAACTTGGCCTGAATATGGTGAGGGGGACTGAGGATTTTGTCTCAGCCACAGAGATGCTTAATTAAAGACAAAACAGGCATGCAATGGACCACTCCAATCAATATTTGGACAGAGGAGGTGGAGGACGGGGGGG
>VXCM01000959.1:71295-123795 GCA_014773175.1 Lucifuga dentata
GGGGTATGATGGTGACCTTGTATTGTTTTGACAAAATACGTTGGCAAACTTTGACCTTTTGCTTGCAGTAAGCATGATGTATTCACTCCAGACAATGTAAACTGAAATTACTGTATATCTGTAGTTATTCATTGTAGTATTAAAGGTAGTTTTAGTCACAAACCTGAAATACAACAAGAGCCGTTAGATAAATGTGTTTTACTTGGGGACTTCACTGGCAGAACTGTTGTCTTTAACACCAAATGCAGGCATGTTTGCTCTGAAATTAACAGGCATTTCAACTGTGAGGTTCTGCTGTTTGTGCTCTTTTGTGTGAAAACAGACCCCTTTCAAAGTCAAACTGCACCATCAGAACGCAAGTCATCACCTTTTCTGAGTCAATTTGCTGAATACTGTATGTGAATGAAGGATTATTTGTGGTGAATTCTTCTCCATTGTGATACAAATTGAGGCATCTCCTATCATCATCTACTTTTTTACCACAATTTCTCCCAAGCTCCTTTGTTTGACTTTGGGGTGTTTTTCAAAGATGATAATTGAAGTGAAACTCATCAAATCACCATGTTTTCCTACCTGTGAGAAGGCAGACTTTTAATCAACATAAAAAAGTTTTTTTTTTTGGAAGCCTTTTTACACCTCAGGTCCTTAGGTCTGCTGTATGTTTAATTGGATTAAAGGAAAAGAGGAGAAGAGGATAAAACAGAAAAGAATAGAATAGAAATTAATGTAGAGTTAGAGTCAAGGGAGGACAGTCTTGTATGGACTCATTTAAATAGGATAAAAGGCATCACAACAATACAACATCTCATCAAATTACATCCATAAGCCAAACATTAAAGAATCAGAACTGTTTATTGGGAAAATATTTGCATGCTTAGAATATGTGTTGATGTTTGGTCTTGTTACAAGAATAAGACTCCAGAAGACAGTGAGGAGAATGAGGCAATATTTTAAAAAAAACAAAAAAACCAAACAAAACAAACCTATTCTATAAAAAAAGACACAAAAATTGCATGTTAATATAGTTGTTATATGTAAATCATGTTGGAATAAAAAAAAAAGAGCATCATCATGCAACCAATACTTATTGGATGGACTAAAGGAAATTTGAAAGGAATGAATTATTATCTTATACTGAGCTGACAAAAATGCACAACAACAACAACAACAACAATGATAATAATTTGATATTCTTGTACTGTTGTGTGTTTTTCTTTGCAACTTTCTAAGCTATATGCTGGTGTGATTTTTCCCCCCCCCCCCNCCCCCCCCCCCCATCTGCCTTATACTACTTTTTAGTCTTATGGCCTTGTACATTTCAGTTCATATACACTACAGGCCAGAAGTTTAAGGCCATCCTCAGATTTATCATGACCAGACTGTGTACCAAGTTAATCCTAAAATGATCTGGGAGAAGGCAGACAGCAGCTATTGAATAGAATGTTTAAACACATAAGCAAGGGAGTTTGGGAAAGGGAGCTGGAACACAACTGGAGTGCCAGTGCACTAATACAGACTGGACATGCCTTCATTAAAAATCATTTCTTAAGCCATACATAATGCATAATAATGTGCTCTTGTTGACAAATTCTTCTTGGAAGCTAATTAGTTACATTTATTTTATATTTTGTTGTTATTTCCTGTGCAATAAATTGTAAAATAAACACTGTATTGATGTTTTTTTGTTTTTTTTAAAGAATCGTGATTTTTTTTTTAACTACTGACCTGTAGTGTATATCTGGTGTATTTTATTTTATAATATTTTTCCATGTTATTTTTGAACAGCTTAATGACAAAATAATCTCTAACTTGTTAATAGTTTTCATTTACAGACTGCTGCTAATCAAATTTAGTTGTACTTGTAGAATGATAAGATTATGTTGAATACTGATGGTGGTTTTGAATAGGGGGTGTGGCTGAGATCGTAACCACGCCCCATATGCAAATGAAGGGCCTTACCCGGATCTGCCGTTGCAGATATTTTCCGTGGCTCCTCCCTGCATTTTATCTCTTTATAACCGGATATGTGACTGGCGCGAAAAACGCACTGAGCGGCTTTCTGTTCCACACTGCGGGGCGGACTACCGGGCTGCTGTTTGAAGTCCGAGCTTTGCTTTCTGCTGAACGGAAAAAGAAGCCAAACTACGAGGAAAACTCACAGCTTTTCTTATACGGACACCGTTTATCCAGCAACAACTCGGACAGCTTTTACCGTCTACTCTCGTCTACAGCCGCGGAGTTTAGTCTTTGTCGGGGGGTTTCCATGCCCTGAATTCCACGTCTGGACGGTGAGTACTTTTATTCATGCTAATGCCTGACTATGAAAGTTTAAAGAAAGAAACATTAATTAGTATAACCGCCTTAAACCCTGAACCATGTGCACAATGTGAATGTGACCGGCAGACTTTTCTTTTTACCGGTGTGTTTGGAACAAAGCGCAGCCTGCATTTCATTACACACCCCAGATAGACCTGTTAAAGTCAATGCAAATAACCAGCGGTGTTTTCTGTCCTCTGAGAAGCTGCACTGAATTATAATTGACGTTTAAGTATAACTTGATTATGCAATAACCTTGTATGCCTGTACAGTTTTGAGTTCATTACCGCAAAGCAGCATCTGCAAGATCTAATCAGTTATTAATGTGGTCCCATTTGTAGACAGGAGGCTGTTAGAGTGATGTGATACTCTAATAGTCCATTAGATGGATACTAGAAATGTGATAATATATCTGAAGGAAGGTACGGCATGTGTGCTAATTACTGTGTGTGTGTCCTCAGGTTGTGCAGAGGATCCAGCGTCTTTGTCGCTTCTGGGAATAAACTCTACTGGACATTATCAACTGGAAGATGGAGTTTGACTGTTACCAGCACTATTTTTTCGACGGCTTTGACACTGAGGAAGATTTTTACAAATCAACCGCACCAAGCGAGGACATTTGGAAAAAGTTCGAGCTGCTGCCCACTCCTCCCATGTCTCCCACGCGGAGACTGTGCGGTGTTTCCACTCAGCTTTCTCCGGGAGACAAGCTCAGCTGGCTGTCCAAGTTCCTGGGACAAGATGAGGAGTGCGAGGGTCAGTTCATCCCCAACACAGAGGAGCTTTTCAGCTCCATCATCATCCAGGACTGCATGTGGAGTAGCTTTTCCGCCAGCAAGCAGCTGGAGAAGGTCAATGGGAGACTGTCATCTTCTCTCCAGGCTGGCCTGTCACCAGTGGCTCAGATCTCCGTGAGATCGAGCAAAGCGCAATGCGTCTCATCCACCGGCCCGCTGGTCACCGCGGCGACAGACTGCGTTGACCCCGCAGCTGTTCTCACCTTCCCCGCAAACAGCTGCAGGAAGCTGGCGTCGTCTGGCTCCGAGTCCCGCTCTGATTCCTCTGGTAAGGACCCAGCCATGCTGTAAATTTGCCCCACCCTGCCCCTGCCTCGGGGGTGTTATATTGCCCTCTAACAATGCGTAATTGGCGCATTCATCCCTGTGTCTAAAGTGTGCTGTTGCATAACTGTAGCTTGTGGTTTAGCAAGGATTAGCAAGTGCAACACAGTCACCTGAGCTGGAGTTTTATTTTCCTTTTTTACTGTCATTTTCTCATCACATGCTTGTTCAGAACGCTCCTTCTTTCAAAAACCGCGCCNTTATCTTCCACCGGCTCTGCATTACAATCACAGTGCGGTAGAGGGGCGGGGTGACCCAGTCCTGGTGATTTATTACTTCTACACACACACAGAGACAGACCCTGAGAGTAACTCTTTCAGACTTTGCAAATTAGGGAATGCCCCCTGCCAGCAGACCTCCTCATTTGTATTGTTGATGAATATGCCTGGTCCTCAATGACAAAAGCCTGAATTCCTGCAAACTTTGGCATGGATGACCAGCTCTCTGTTAACACCTCAGCTTCTTCACTGCCCTCAGGCTGAGGAGTGTTGATTTAGTTACTTAATCATACCCAGTTTTATTTAGATTTTGATTTACCTTGATGATGTGAGTTTGTTCTTTCTCAATCAGCGAAGCTCACACCTTTGATATCATGTCACTATCTCTTACTTTCAGAGAAGCTGGCAACAAGCCCTGCTGTGTATACTGATCAATGTCTGCTTGTGTTTTTGTGTCACAGATGATGAAGAGGAAATCGACGTGGTCACCGTGGAGAACAAGCAGAATCGGGTGCGGCTGGTGAATGGGCGAAAACCAGTGACCATCACGGTCCGAGCTGATCCCTGCCCGAAACGCTTCCACATGTCTGTACACCGGCAGCAGCACAACTACGCCGCCCGCTCCCCAGACAGCGAACCGGAACCCGAGGAGGAGATCGAGGAAGAGCCTCAAAGGAAACGCATCTGCACAGTCTCCACTCAGCAGCCATGCCCCTCGGCACGTGTCTCCCAGCCGACCTCGCCATCAGAGACTCCTCAGAACTCCGATGTGGAGGACACCGATCGCAGGCGAAATCACAACTTCCTGGAGCGGAAGAGGAGGAACGACCTGCGCTCTCGTTTCCTCGCGCTGAGGGATCAGATCCCCGGCCTTGAGTCGGCCAAGACGCCCAAAGTGGCCATCCTGACCCAGGCGACTGAGTACCTCTTTCAGCTGCACACCAGAGAGAAACAGCTGATCCAGGAGAGGAAACGGGTCAAATCCAGACAGCAGCGACTCCTCAGCAGATTAGCAGAACTGAAGCGGTTTTAAGAGCCGAACGCGTCACTTCCAAAAACAAACTGCCTCATTCACTGAGATTTAACTGTCACTTTTTAGAATCTACAGACTTTGTATAACAACACGCCTCATGTAAATAGTGATGAACTTCATTCTGAATAAATGCCTCATTCATATTGCTATGGGCTTCCTATGAGGCGACTCCGTACGGGCTTATGGACTCGTTATGGGGACTTGGAGCTCTGTGTGCTGTGTTTAGTTTTCTGTTTGCACATTGATTTACTGGTAAATGTGGGTGATGGATTTGACAAATAGCTATGACCAAGATTTTTCCTGGTATGCTGTGATGGGAACCGTTTTAGTCCAAATATATGTAGCCTACATGATGTATGTGCTGAATACATGATTTTTTTTCTTTTTATAATGTTTTTATTTTTTTTTAATGAAGTGTCTTCATTTCATAATTGCACACTTACTTTGAGGTAATGTGTAAAGGCCTTTTTGTGTATATAAGAATAAGTGAGCCCATCTGTTTTTTTTTTAATGACAGATTTTTTTTTTTTTTTTTAAANAATTTTTTTTTTTTTTTTGGCTGAAAATTGTTTTGTACATAATATCTTTTCAGTCCTGGTGGAGACAAAAATCAAAAGTTTTCACTGAGTTTTGCTCCTCTGCCACCAGGTATAGAGGAGCCTCTATTTTGTTAAGAAAATACAAAAATGAACAAAAAATGATGAAGTCGCACTGCTGTACTTTATATTCACATGTCACTTTGTGATTTCAATGCTTTTCTCCTTGTTCTGACTATAATGCATGCTCACATTGCCAACAACATTAAATTTTGATATATATTTGCAAACAATCATGACACTGAGTATCATTCTTTAAATTTAGATGGAGAATAATGGCGCTGCTTACTGTATTCCTCTGATACGAATATCAAATGTCTCAGGGCTTTTGACCTTGTCAACATTAATGGGTTTGTGCTCATCAGAGAATATGAGCACGGTTTCTGTTTCTATGGTAACCTGAGGAAAACTCCTAAGTGAACCGGCAATGTGTCAGAGGTTGAAGTATCAGATGACACTGGTTTATCATATGGTACTTTGAGAGCAAATATCTGAAGATGCTGATTGATGCTCTCAAACCACTATTTGACATTTTTATCAGGTTTACCTCGTGCACAACAAAAAGGGCATTACACAGACTTACACCCCAGCAGGATGTGATTTTTGAACGAAGATTAAAATCCACCCATCCACAAAACACATAAAAAATCACTTCCAAAGTCTTTATTAAATGATCTTTAAGATGCTGCCGTCACACAAATCACCATAAAAAGAGGGGCAGGTGATAAAAATAACTTCGCTGATTGATTTTCTACTCGGTGTCACTTTGCAGTAGGTGAATGAGTTCATCTCGTGCATCAGCTGTGGGTCTGCAGAAGGTTACGCTGAGCTTGTCCTTGAGACTTGCCCTTGAAGTGAGTATGATACTGCTGTGGATCCTCCCCTCTGCAGTGGCTGCTGCATGCTGGGCACCTGATGTGCTCTGAACTAGGTTACACAGACACACACATGCTTGGTATCTTTAGAACAGTCCCCCGGGTGTGGAGAGGGTTGTGTGGACTGTTATTTGCAGCTGCGTTGAGTATAGCAGACAGGTATGCAGCCAGTGTAGAACTGCTTCATGCTCCACTATGCGTGTCGTACATAGTGGCTGTAAAATGGCTTCCTCTGGCTAGAAAAGGAAAAAATCTCTTCATGATTTCCATTATTTGACCGACATCTGACTCCTCTTCACTTTACTGTTTGTTTGAAGAGGACTGGTTGTTTTATGTGTCAGCTGGACCCCTTAAATACAGCTGGCCTTGTTGTTGACCCCTCCGAGAGCTACTCACACAAGAGACAGCACAGCATCTGTAGATGAGCTCACACCTCACTGTTATTAGTTCAATCAACAGCAGGATCTGGCACCGACACATTTCAATTGGCATGTTTTGTTTGCAGTTAAAAAGTTGCTTGGAATCAGTGTTAAATAACAGGTATTTGAAGAAGTACTTGGATCCTCTACTTCAGTAAAAATACCACAATGGGAAAAGTGAATACTCACCTTTGGAATCAAAAATGCAATTCCTTGAATAAATCAGCAAAACTGTAGAGACAAAGTTTTTCCTTACAAAATTAGAGAAACAAGCTTTTTTTTTTTCTTTAAACACAGCTTTGATAACTTTAACTTTCATGTTTTTGGGATAATTGAGAGTGAGTTGACATTGTGTCGAGTGAAAACGATGCCGAGAGTCAAGGTTTTTACCTGACAACAGCAATATTTTAAGCTTTTCTAATGCTAAATTAAAGTAACTACTAACTCAGATAAATGCAGTGGAGTAAAACATGTAATGTTTTGCTCTGAAATAGTACAAAAGGTAAAGTTTAAGTACCCCAGATTTGTATTCAAGTATCTCCCCTTCCTGTTAAGCAGCAATTCAAAAGTACAGTGACAGAGACTCATGCTGATGGAAGCTGAGTGGAAGGACATTTAACAGCAAATTTCCTTGTTTCAGTTCAAAGTCCATCTGGAATTTGTAACCCTATTGTACTCTCAAGTACTCTCACTCACTACATTTATATGCAAGTTAAACTTTGATTCTAATCCCATCAAGCCAATAAGCCAATTTTCTTTCTAAATGACATCAGTGTAAATAGACTCTAATTGTAAGTCAATCGTGTCAAGCCTGTAAACACTCTACTGGCATTTAATCAGCATAAACAGATATTTACAGACATTTCATTACCTGGAGTACTTCCTGTTATTGGCCTATTAAGAATTGAGTGCTGTACAGCCAATGAATGAAAGAATCCAATTAATTCCATCCACGTAGTCCTGACTAAAGTATATTGAGGTCATATATCATCCCTGTCCTTTAATTTGTACATTGGCTTTACCACATTTTGATTTCAGTCCTTGAGTAAGACATTGAGTCCCTGTCTGTCCCCATCCTTTGCGGATGCTGCTCTGGATAAAGATGAGAAATGTATCATTTTCTATAATCTCTTATGTAAGAAAGTGAGTTTCCTGTGATGCTGACCTGCAGGATGACCTCACTGACGAGCCTCAGCAAGCCAGGATGACTCAGATTTGAGCTCCAGTCATTTGGATAATGAACTTAAACAACCATTTCATTCAAGCGCAGCCTGACGGACGAGCCAGGCACACCCTAAACAGCAACCCTCTCACACCTCGCTGGCCTTTGTTATGGCTGGGGATGGTTAATGTTTCACCTGTCTGTGTTGAATCTGGAGGCCCCGTTTCAGCCCTAAGGGGGCTATTTTTTGGCACAGTAGAATAATTTCTTTACAAAATCTGCGTTTGCTCTCAGGAGGCTCAGTTAATAGACCTGAATGACCTCAACCACAAACAATAGAAACTTTTGGCTTGATTCGCCTGAATACAACAGTACTGACTTTGGTGCATTCACTGACAGGATCTCTATTTTTTCCAACAGCCAGTGCTTAATGGACCATATAATTCCTTTGCAATCTGGCAGCAGTTCATTCAGGTAATACAGTGACTCGTGATAAAGTTTAGCTGCAGAAAACACTGAAATAACTCATTAGATTCCCATCATCTGCAAGTGATATGCTGTTTCTCTACCAGGAAGTGAAAGCACAATGCAATCTGATACCAGACCTTGGATCAGATAGGACCAAATTGTCTGATACATTTCCTGTAACCTACCAACCACCAAATTCATGAGAAGTGATGGAACACAAGTTTAGAAAATCAATAATTAACTGAATACTGTTGTCAAGCTTCAAAGACTTTGTGGGAGAGATGTACTGTTAGCGTAGCTGCTGGCTGGGTCATTCATGTCAGGACGTTGCAACTATCTAACACCTACATGCAAAAGTGTTCAGTCCACAGTGGGTTTACAGGGATGTAAATGAGACTCTAGTTACTCTCAAAGGGAAAGATCATATCTCCAAAATGTCACCTTTCAGGAACCAAAAATAGACAGCCTTATCTTCAGCGTGTGTTTGAGTTTATCCAAAGCGTCTCATGAGAGAAACAGTGGTAGAATTTTCATAGTGGAGTATTTTGGAAACCAGGGAATGTTTCCTGTAGGAAAATGTGAGGTAAGAGGATGTCTTTGTTCTGTGGGATGCTCTGCTCTGTTAGAGGCCCTGATGGTTAAAACTCCACAGACTTGCCAGACCAGATTTTCTGCTCTCAAGCTCACACACCACGCCCACACAGAGAAACCTCTGAAATGCATGTGTGATCACTTTCACACACATGTTAGAATGTGGGTGGCTGGCGTCTCCCGTTAGCCTGTGGCTGTTTTATCTGCTCACATCTGTGTGCTATAGAACAAACATTACTTCTTTGAGTCCGGAACTGCTGCTGTTCTTTACATATATATCCGGTGTATATAAGTAGAGATCCGTGCATAGCTGAGTCGTAGAGGTCTGCATATTCCCACAGTATGAGAGAGCACGTGAAAGTGTTACTGGTGGCTGTACATAAGTGTGTGATCTGAGTGATCAGGGTGAGACTGTGGAGAATTGATGATTTGAGTGGGCGGGGTGCAGCCACTCTCTGATTTATATATCTTCCTCACACAGTCTTTTACACACTTTCACCATCGTTGCATTCAGCAATCTGTCTGATGTATATCTCTCTGATGTATAGAACATATCATCATTTATGTTGGAATTAAAAACCCCGTAACTCATGCTAACTTAAATACAATAGAGGACGTATTCATTGCCTGGGAAATTCTTTGAATGAGTTGGGAGCATGGTTTATAGTGCAATTGCATAATTGAGTCAAATTGTGCTTAACAAGCAGGTTTGCGCTCTGCAGCTGGGTGTAACAGCGAGATCAGAGAGGAAAGCTTCTTAGAAAGCAGCACATATATCTCTGATCTTTTGTTAAGTGTTTTATCTAGATTAACTTGAAGTCCTAAAACAAAATCAATGTGGAAGGGTCAGACAAACTGACCCCTGATGATATGTTTGTCTGCGGTGCGTTCACTTTGCCTCTGACACTACATTACCGCAGAGCAATGACTCAACCTCCAAGCATTAGCTGCACAACACAAAGACAGAAGCCCGTATTATCTCTGACAACCTCAACACTGCAACAACTGTCACACCGGTATTTCTAGCCAACAAACTCGTCACTCCGGCATTTTCTAGCCAACAAACCACCTTCCAGATGATAAAAGGGCGATTCTGTTGTTTAAAAAGTCAGCTTGATAATTGCAAAATCTCGTAACCGCATTTTAGTCTCATAATTGAGCAATGTGCGAACAAGTGCACCAGTGTTCTGGGAAAGAGAGAGGAAAAACTTTCGCAATAGGACCATCCTTAGCTGTCGCTGTGATGAATCTCTTGCCTCTGCACTTTAAAACACACAGAGCCACACTGAGCAATATTTCCACCATGTTAACTGGTTGTATTCTGACTGGCCTGGTTTGTATGGCATGTATACCTTGCGTGTTTACACAGTGAGGCCGAGAAGGAAACGGACTATAAACACATGCACTGGTTTGTGATTTTTAAGAGCATGGTTGAATTGGCTGCTTATCTCTGACCTATATGATTGTGAATATAGGATGTATAACACAGGATGTGCAGATGTAGGCTTATGCTAGCATGTCGTGGGAACAGATTCTAAGAGTTACATGTGGAGCAAGTTCTTACAGCTGGACAGAAGAGAAGTAGACTTACTTTCAATCCCCTTCTTACTCAACACACTCCCTTCCCCTTATTCTATTTTCAAGCAGATGACAGTCGAGGAAGAAGGAGAAAACACAAGATACACACACACAGACGCATATGAGCTCTCTCATGCAAACACCTCACACACTCACATACACAAACAAATGCTTGCAAAAACTTTCCCTGATTGCCGTCTGCCATCTCTCTCTGCCTACTGACCCACATTCCATCCTGGTTGTGTCACTGGAACTCAACCGAGCCTGTGGCAGCTACTGTCCATCTGATCCTAATGAGGCTATGGGCCCACACTCACACATACAAACACATGCACACATACACACACACATGAACCCACATGAATATGCTGGCAAGCAAGCAGTCACATTCTTTGCCTCCCTGCTTCCTTGTCTCTGTCTTCCCTCCTGTCTTCTTGTTTGCGGTTTTTCCTTTCATCTCCCTCTCTTCCATGAACTCAGTCCCCTTTAGAACAGTCTGCTGGCCCCTGCCCTCCCCTCAGGTACTTATCTGTGCCAGTTGCTGATCTAGGTCAGTCATCTAAGCCCGGTTTCTCTCTCTCTCTCTCTCTCTCTCTGTCTCTCACCCTCCCCATCCTCAGGCCAGTGTTACATAACAGCCATGATTCAGTTGGAACACACTGTAAATGTTCCTCTCAGTCTACATCTGGCCCTGGCTGACTGGTGTCACTGCTTTTGCTTTAAATCTCAGCCAATCCAACAAAATGATCTGCCTTAAAACCAAATAAGCACATTAAACATCACAAGTGCAACACCTGTTGTGCTGCTTAACATTTTACCAGACATTTGTTCAGGTTTTTCTGCAGTTTATCCTCACAATCAGAGAACTGTCTGGTCCATTGTGGGTTAGTAGGATCTGAGATAAATTTGGAAGCGTTGGTGTAGCGGCCAAGTGTCCGCGTCGTGTCTACAGACTAGAACAGGTCTTTCAACTCATCTAATCTGGAGTTAATCCTAATCCTGTTAGTGTAAACGCTGCTGCCATCTGGCCCAGACACACCACGGCTCTAATTATAATGAACCCATTCATAGTGACGTGCCTTGAATGCTCTGATCTTTACTTATGACACAATCAAAATGAAGATTTACAGTTTATCGCAAAAAAGACGGCTGCTGAGTAAACAGCTATTTTTTTGAGATGAGAGAGGCAATTAGTACTGATGAGTTTAGAAAACACATATACTGAGCAATGGGATTCATAGAAGTGTATATAAGGACTCTCTCTCTATAGGGTTGGGTCATCAGCTACTGTAGATGTAAGAGGGGCTGTAGTGGCGGTGATTATAATCGTGGTGCTGGTTAATGGATAAGCAGGCCTACAGGAGGACAGAAGGGGGGAACGGGCCTCAATACTGACTGCTGCTGTGTTTCACCCTGGCAACCGCAAACACATGCACAAACGCACCCACGAAAAGGGTTAGATAGCCTGTGAGTCTGGCAGTATTCTCTGAATGAAACGTGGTTTGATCAACTGGAGATCTGGTTATTTAATGGAATTCACAACAGATTAAGGAATATGACTGTGGTATTAAAAACCTGCGTCTGCCTCCTATCACATGGAAATGTTTGACTGTCAGTATATTTACATGCACTTAAAACAAATAAAAAAGTAATATTTCCCAAATGTAACATAAACACCATAATCAGATTGAAATTGGCATAAATGCTGACATCGATGTTGGGGTACTCTGAGTAAAAGACTAGATTATGTGATTCTCTCTCTCTCTCTCTCTCTCTCTCTCTCTCTCTCTCTCTCAAAAACATATTAAGTAACAAGTTATATATATAACCCTATTCCATCCATTTGGTTTACTCAACCTTTTTTTGTTTTTGTTTTTTTGCCTTAAGCAAAAATCAGAATACAGTGTGCATGTAAATGTACTGTGAGAACATGGAGAAAGGCTAAATGAGAAGCTAACCGCAATGGAAATTTAATACAACAGTTCTTTTTGGCTGTAACCCTGTCTGGATGAATTTGTTGACATTTCCTTTTCAGCATCATGCACCACCCCAATCCTTTAAGGTGGTAATACTTTAGAATAAGTTGCACAACATCCAGAGTAGTTACCAAGAAAAGAGCAAGGAACAAACCAGGAACTACACACTTACATATTAAAGGGCCAAACCGGTGATTTTGCATTGAGCCCAATAAACACAACCCTCAAACATGTTACAGCTGCCAACATTTTCTAAAACAGCCTACTGGAGCGGTATATTATAGATTTGGTTTTCCTACCTTCTGGACTGCCATTGGTTTTTAGTTCATTCCAGTACGCTATTAAAATCAACTTGTAGAGACTTGAAATTTGCAGATAGGTAATCCATCACAGTGAAAAACGTGCTGTTATTATTTTTTGTTGATGCTACTTAATTTTACTGTTCCAACATGGAGCTACATGAAAATGTAAGGAATGTATTCCCAGGAGATGGCAGCTTTTACTGAGAAACTAAAACGACCTTCTACAGACATGTGTAAGCAGCAGGCAAAACGTTGAATTTTAAGGTTGGTGTATCACTTGAACATTTAATTTTGAAAGAACGCGGGTTTGGCAAAATAATGCAAACAAAATAAAATATAGTTTTATATTTGGAAAGTGGTGGGTAGTAACGAAACTTATGTGCGGGTAGTATTTATTGGGCTCAAACATGCAAAATCACTGGTGTAGTCCTTTAACAAACCAGTCTGTCATAATTAATTGTGTCAGACAGCAAAATGCAACTGGTAACTAATCATTACTCACTTATTATGCAAATATTAGTATTTTCATCCCCTCCGATAAAGCAGAGTTTCGTGAGCTGTTATTGAATCCCTCATTACTTTATGACTTTATGTGTCTCTGCATGTAAAATAGTCTCCTTCTAGTTGAGGGCATGAACACCAATAAAAAAAAAGACACCTGGAGTCACGCTGGCATTTTATTTTGATTGGAGAACATTCAGAGAGTCACCCACTTACTTTGTGCTTTACACTTTACAGCACGTTTAACATTCTTTTTTTTTTTTTTTNTTTTTTTTTTTTTTGTTCATGCTTTCAATCTGAAATAAAACATTCTGCTCAGGAGTGTGTAGGAGCTGGTGTGTGTCTGTACTCTCAGAAATATGTTGAAACTTGTTGAGGTTTGTAGCAGTAACTCACAGCCTCTGCTTTGTCTATCAGCAGATGTTCCATTGTTTGGCCTCTGCAGAGTAAGATTGCTTCAGTTGAAGTTGGGACACTTGCTGCATCTTTTGAATCTCGCCCCATTGAGGTCCGTCACCACCAACCCCCACCTCAAACAGNCTGTAGTTGTCACCCCCACCACGGCAGCCATATCCCCCCTCAAGATTACCACTTCAGTGCTTCTGCTCTTTGTTTCTCTGCAACGTCGACCAGGCCTTCGCTAATCAGCACTCCCAACACACACACGCACACACACGGCACACACGACACATCTATATCCAGTTCATTGATAAATTATTGCAGTGTGAGAGTGTGCAGAATTACATCAATATACATATAAACACACATACATACATACATACACACACACACACACATTGTGTCTTATCAGCTTGTGTGTTATCAGATGGTGAATGTATAGTGAGTAGATGCCTCTGTTTGTCCTGCCTCAGTGAACTGCATGGTTACAATTCCTTCTTTTCAGCCCACAGCTGAATGTGACGGCTGTTTGTGAGTGACCACCACTGTGGGCCTTATGTAATAATCAATGGCCTTCTTTCCTCTTCCCCACCATGAGTCTGTGTGTGTGTGACAGAAGGAGACAGACACTGTTATATGACCTAGGAAACACACAGGCAGCACAGACTTCCTGTTTTTGTATATTGTGTTGGGTCCATTGGAGGCAGGAAGTGAGAAGGATTGCTGGTCTGCTCTTTTTTTTTTTTGCTTTCGGAGGGTGAATTTTGCCCCTAAAGATGTGAATGCTAACTCAGCTGCCCCTCACTCACAATTAGAAATTTGGGAGGGCTGAATCTAGACTGCTGCCTCTGAAAGCCAATAAGAAATCCAATTATATCGCCAGTCTGGTGTTGATGCTGTTAATGGTTTGATGCCGCTTCAGGAAATGACCTTCATAAGGATCCTTTACCTTGGCGATGGACGATCGCCAAGTCTTATCTCGACATTGATTAAACAAGGAAAGGAAGGCCTTTACTCATGTCTGATTAAAAAAAAAAAAAAAAAANAAAAAAAAAAAAAAAAACATTCAGCACGTCTGTGTTTCTGCATAAAAAATGAGGATGGGTTCGAGCCAAACCCAAGTAGAACCCGTAGGAACAAAGAGTCTGATGGTGGCAGACAAGCCTGAGTGGCTGCTTTGATGGACTGATTAAGGTTATAATAGTCATCTGCCTTGGTTCTACCCTTCAGGCAGTGAATGTGTATGTTGTGGGGAGGGCTGCTCCCTCTTTGTTCTGGCCTACTCCACTCATGCCTGCTTTTGTCCCCACCCACAGTCTACCACAGAGACCATTATCTCTCTCTCCCTCTGTCTCCCGCCAAAACAGGGAGGGGGTGGGTGTGTTGCTTTTTCCTTCCTTCTTTCTCTTTCTCTCTCTCTGTCCACTTTCCTCTCAGCTAGGTACACTTTATGTCTGACATGTTTCCAGGGCAACACAGGTAGAGAGAAGGTGTGCAAAAGCTCTAGTATGCAGTCTCTCTCTACACCTCTCTCTCTCTCTCTTTCTCTCTAACATTTCCCGCCACTCCAGGGTGCATGGGGAGGGGAGAGGAAGGCTGTTAGAGCGGGTNCTCTCTAACATTTCCCGCCACTCCAGGGTGCATGGGGAGGGGAGAGGAAGGCTGTTAGAGCGGGTATGAAGAAAGGCTGGCTCCTCTGAGCCTCGCGCCAAATGCCGGCGTTATTCAAATCAGCTCAGTGAGTGCGGCCCAACTGTCTCCATGTCCTGTTAACCCCTCAGTGCTTCATACCAGCAGGCAGCAGATAAAGGCAGAGAGGCAAGTGTGGCTAAAGGGGCTTTTCTAGATAAGTGGAAAATGATTCATTGATGTTCCAGAGATACAGAAAAATGTGAAGTCTGTACCTGCAACTACAGGCAGCAAATAGTCCAAATAAAATCAGGTTGGGGAAAATGTGAGATTTTTTTTGTCATGAAAGAGACTCGTTGTAGACAACAGAATTGTGGCTGCTACATCTTGTGAAGCTTCACATTTTATCATCCTTTTCTTTGTGAAAAATAACTAAATTCTATCATTCCGTTGTAATTTTGTTATGAAACCACTGGAGATAATGTAACTTTCTGTAGAAAAATTAGAGCGTTAGAATGGTGTTTAAAGCTCACAGTTCCAAAGCTGCAGCATTTAAAGATTCGGAATACTCAGTTACCTGATCAACTTCCTCTCTCAAACTGTTTCTCTTTCACATCCTCTTTGTCTAACAGCCACTAAAGAATGAATGAGCTGTGAAGTAGTCAGAGGGTGAAAGACTTACTTATCCTCTGCTACGCTCTAGTGGCTGTGTGCATTAAATGCATGAAATGACTGATTTAGCTTTCAATCTTATTATTGAAACTCTTGATAAAAATCAGCTCCACTAGACAGATTCCAATTATCATCCTTTCCTATTTTGAAAAAAAGAATCATATTCTACTAGTCATTCTACTTTAAATTTTGTTATTCTGAAATCATTGGAGATAAAAGCAAATAATAAGATCCTGATAATGCTGGATATTTCTGTAAATGTCACAGTTCCAAAGTTCCAGCATTTAAAGATTTGGAATACTCAGTTACACAGTCAACTTCCTCTCTGTCTCTCTTTCTGAATTAACTGAAATATTTTGCAGAAATCCATTAAACTCAGTTTTGTTCAGTGTTCAGTTACCTACAAAATTATATGCGCTAATGAGTTTACATATTTAATTTTAAATCATATGGCTGCAATATTTTTACTGAAATATGTAAGTGAGCAGATTATATCATCCACAGCTGCACAGATTCCAGACATCACCCTGCAGCTTTCCATAACCAATCAATAAAAGCTCTTTGCGTCTGGTCCCAGGAGAGTCTGGAAGCGAGAAGTCACAGACAAGACAAGACACATTATCCTGTTGGTTTCTTGGCCCCAAAAGCCACTTCTCAGTGTTTATTTCATGCGTTTCATGTAGGAGTGTTGAATACACATAACTGACCACTGTTGTTTTGTGACTTGATACAATTTTAGTGAGTACATGGTAAGTATAGATTTACATTAAGAAGTAGGGCAAATAATTAAATCACTTCTATTTTATATTGTCCATAATGATGTTAGCAATGTTAAAAGTTAGCATTTTTGGATGCTTAAAGGTTTAAAAGGATGACAGCATGCAGCTGTGTCCAACATGTGGCTGCGTCTCTATTATCCTTTTGCTCTTTATTTGAGTCGCTGCATCCCTGCTCAACATCTTACTTAGTTGATAACTGCCTGTTTACTGTGATAAAAACATCTTTTATATTATTTATAATGCATTTATGCCCTTCAAAGCAAAACCTACACTTTCATCTTTGTTCCCTGCACCACCTGTCTTTTTGTCTGATTCATCCCATATTTGGAGGGCTTTATGTACAGTCTGGCATCACCACAGCCAATCAGATTATAAGTGTGGGCGTGACAACCAGTCTGACTCCTTGGCGTTGCCTGGCAACTGGGGCTGCTGCACTGTAATTCAATCCTTGCAAGGATCCTGCAAGGAGGTTACATGCAAAGAGACAAGAGGAAATCATCATTAGATGTACTGGGGGAGCAAATGACCCAGGATGGACTCTATTTCTCACACTACTGAGCAGGAACATGGATATGGAGAACATAGAGAATATGAATGGATGAACTGCATTTATAGTAATAGCATCTAGAACGTGACTGAATGGCCACCTTCAATTTCAGCAGGGATATGCAGAAAATATCTACCACCAGCTCTGTATTATTGTTGAAGTGTGAATGCATTACATGCATCATGATACAGCAGTGTTTTGACACACCAACCTGCTTCTGTCCATGCGGGTGCAGCAACCGGTTGTCATACACATTAAATCACACACATGGTTGTTGCTCTAGGGAAAAACGGCACTGAAAGGGTTACAACAGGGGGAGGATGCAAAATTGGCTTGAAGTCAGTGTCAGAGAAGAATACAGAGAAAGACAGAAAGACAAGGAAGAGCAACGAGGACTGGATGCCAGGGTTGAACCTATGCAATGAGCAATAATCAAATGCGGCATTAACTCATTAACTCATAACGGCATTTTGCTGCTCTTGGAATCTCTTCCTCCATCCTTCCTTTATTTTATTACTGCAGCACTTTATATCTCACTCCTGCTCTGCCTGCTTGGAGCATGTAGCTGTGTTCTGTAGTGGAATGAATGGGGAGGGAGGGAGAGAGAGAGAGAGAGAGAGAGAGAGAGAGAGAGAGAGAGAGAAGGCTGTAGTAAAGAAGGCATCAGGAGAAACACTGAGTGAGGAGAGTGAGCTGCAGAGGTAAGATGAGTCTTAACAACGGTCAAACTCTGACCGAAGGTGGAGAGGTAAAGATAAACGGCAGCAGCAGCAACCAAGCTCCCTGGGAAGATGCTGGGATGGTTCTGAGGCCCTCAACCCCTAGCAGGAAACCAAAACCAGTAAGTATCCTGACAACCTGATGCAACTCCCGTTTGATGTTGTAGCGTATGTGGGCATTCTGGCATCAGGTGAAGGAAGACATAGTGAAACATTAATACAAATAGTGAATTATAAGTTTGCAACACTATAAGTTAAACCTGTAATCATCACTAAATATTGCAGCAAACTGTGGAACTGAACTGCACAGGTTAGAGAGTCATGCATCATTTAAAGCCTTTAGTTGACTATTAAGAAAGTTAGGTGCACATTCATTTGGGTGAAACAGGATACACGGGATCAGCAACTAAAGTGTGAGGGGCTCTTGTTTCAGATCACGTGGTAGTCCTAAAGCTTATCTATTGCCTCACTTGGATTTGTTACCTGCCTTTTCAGCAAGAATGCATCAAAGCAGAGATCTATACAACTTTGGTCACTTGCAGAATGCGGGAAGTTGTTTTAGTTCAAGGAACAAATAATCCCTAAATCTTTTATTTATCACACTTTTAGAAGTATGTAACCTGAGTCTGAAAGTTTTTTTTGTTTTCAGTTTTCAGGTTGAAATATCTGCCAATTTTTAATAGATTAACAAATTTACAGACCAATTTAAAATGCATTGTGCTGCTTTATCAGTCGCCACATGCCAGTCTGTCTATAATGCTTGTCTGCAGCGTCCATTATCAGAGTTTTGCAGAGGAAAGTGTTTCATATCACACCAAAACTTCTGCTCTGTCAGCAAAGTTATTTTACTTACTGCTGTATGTCAATAGTTACAACCCAAACAGAGCAGAGGTAATAATATAACATTTATAAAAATATTCTATAGAGCTTTCTCACAGGTGTAACTGATCAGGTTAATTCTAGCTGGTTAGTCATGTTATTATGCCTGTTGGCTCACTGACCCACAGATATGGAGCAGTGCCATCGTTAATATTAGTTCCACCTGTGATTTCCCTGCTATGATATATCAGTGTTGGTTTCGCTAACAAATCAGCAACTTTTGTGAGTTGGCTTTATCAATTATGCCATGGCTTTTAATATAATTAATGCTCTCCTTTAGTTTTTAAAGTTTTTTTGTTTAAAGAGCCAAATTGAATGTGAACACTATGTCCACACCAAGAAGTCATGATACTGAACCCTGACTGGTTCATGTTAATGATATCAGTTTCTCTTATTCAAATAGTGCAAAACTGCATTTTTCCTTTGACTGAGGAATTATGCTGTGTTCGACAGACCTCGGAACTCAGATTTTTCCCAGTCGGAAGTTCCGATTTCCAACTTAAAACCGTTCCAGCCAAATATACATAAAAAAGCATGGCTGAACACCAATAAATACTGTAAGATTAAATAGACTTAGTAACAAATTCTAACTAAAATAAAGTTAGATTAAAGGACTGTTTGGTTGTGTTGTTTTACAATGATATTTCACAGTGGGTATTAAACATTTGTGCAGAGAAGTAATATTCTGAAATTATTTACACTTACGTATCAATGGCAAACAGTTATTATACACTGTAGATAGTTAACTTAGAGATATATTTTGACCTTTTTATTTCAGTGTCATGTAAGAAAAAATACTTTATTCGCCTGTTAGCTGATCACTTCCATTCATAAAGCTTGCTTCCACGGGTGTTGCCATGTTGAGTGATGTCATAGTCGTGAAGTCGTGGTAGATAATTTTGGTCTGAGTTAAAAAGAAAAAAAAAATTGGTCTGAGTTTCCCAGTCAGAGCTCTGACTTCAAATGCCATTCCAACACATTTTTCCAAGTAGGACGTCAGATAAATCCGAATTCCGAGTTCTGTCGAATGCAACATTATTCCAAATGCAACAAACCAGTCTGATTGGTATTGGCCTAATTATTAGAACCAATTAGGACTCTGTTGTAACAGCCTGGATGGAGTTAGTCTGAAGCTGCCTGGATGGAGATTTAAAATGCCCAAACTTAAACCTACATTAATCCACATTTATTAAAATAGAAACTAAGTCATTTATAAATTCATAGAAAATTTACTCTGAGCTTTTAACCCTCTTTTAGCTAAATCAGTTTTATAGCTGCATGTACTGTATAATTGAGTCTTAACCCCATTTCCAGCAGGTGATTAGCTGTTTCTAATAAAAAGCTATGATAAACCTTGTGTTACTTATATAGCACCAAAAATGACAGAAAGACACATTTAATGACTAAGAAAGTTGAGAATATAATAAAATAAAGACAAAGATATTTTCCTCAGGAGTTGGTGGAAACCAAAACAGAGCTAAAGGAGTGAATTTTGGAATCATCAGTGGATCGAAAGATGTCTCCAGTTATTTGCTAGAAGTGCTCAAACAAATCTGAAAAATTTCAAATTACACCTTAAATATCACATATGTGCAGAGCCAGAGGGAATTTGCACTGGTAGCTGAAAAATCTGAAGGCAGATAATTGCATCTGTACATGCTTGGAGTGCATATAATAAGCTTAAGCCTCATGAAGTCTTATGATGTTTATATTTCTCTCTCTCTCTCTCATCCTTCAGCCCAAACCAGAGAATGCCATCACCATTGCTGTGTCTTCACTAGTCCTGTTCAACATGGAAAAGGAGCAGCAGATCTACGAGCAGCAGGGCATGGAGGAGTACATCAAGTATCAGGTGGAGCACGAAATGGAACCTTTCAGTCCTGGCCCTGCCTTCTCCTTTATCAAGGTCAGAAAATGAGAAACATATGTGTACATACACAATCTATCAAACCCAGTGCAGAGTGATTCCATATACAGTGTTTCTGTGATGTCAGGCTCTGGAGGAGGTGAATGGATAATAACCACAGTTTTTCACACTCAAGCAGACACACTTATACATTCACACACTTCCATCACGCCTGCAGTGATTAATTGTGTTCCAGGCTCTGGAGGCGGTGAACGCTCGGCTGAGGGAGCTTTATCCAGAAAGTGAGGAGCTCTTTGATGTTGTGCTCGTGACCAACAACCACGCATATGTCGGTTTAAGGCTCATCAGCACCATCAATCATTACCGTGAGTTACCAATGCACTCACAGCTTCTGGGATGATAGATAGTTTTTTCAGCATATGTAAAGGCATACTGTACACATAATATTGATTTGACTGAAAATTTCTTGATCATTCTTTGCTGGTACAGTTTGATTTCTGACCTTTTGAGTGGGTTTTCCACCAGAGGGGTGAACCATCACTTCAGAGTTTGATTGCTAACTATTCAGTTTGAGCTTTAAAAGGTCAATTGTCTCTTTTGCTTTAATTACCTTCTGACTAGCTAAATGGTTTGATTCAAGGAAGCAGGGTTTCCTGTTTCATTTGTTATTTGGATTTTGAGCTCAATAACAAGGTTAGAATTATACGGATATAAGCATAAATGTATAGACAGTATTTCATATGAGCATATCATGGATTAGGAGGGATCAGTAAGGTACAAATTCCACTCAATATCAAGTTGACTCAATTTATTTAATCATTGAAATAAACATTCTGCCCATGATTAAACCAGAGCATTTTCAGAACTTCACAGTTTTGTGAGTAGATGGTGTTTCATTGAAAAGAAAACTGGATAGAGTGGGAGCCACAGTGGTAAACACTGCTGCCCTCAAAGTCCCATCTCAGCCTCTGTGCTTTCTGTTTGGAGTTGCTATCTTCTCTCCTATCAACAGCAAAAAACATTTGTTAGGATAATGTTCCTGCAATTATCCTTGCCCAAGACACAAGGCCGTCGACCTGAAATTGGTCCCCACTGGCTGCACTGCAGCTACCTGCTGCTCCTAGTCATGATGGGTCAAATGCAGAGGTAGAATCAGCCCCACAAAGATCAATGAAATATAAAAATTTTATTGAAACATACATTTTCTGATGCACTGGGACACGTCATCAGAGACGTATCATGGGGTCATCAGTTGTTTCAGGTCTTTCAACATCAGACACACCCATCCAGGCTACTGCATCAGGGCTGATTACATCCTGCGGCTTTTGTCTACAGCTCTCTGGAGGATCTCTGCTGCTGTCTCCATGACTCTATTCTTGCTCGCTCCCATCAGTCCCGATGTCAGTAATTTGCACTTCAGTCTCCATCCACTAGCCATCACCATTGAGTGCCCCATGCTGTTTCAGTCCTCTGATCTCCCCACCTTTGTTTGCTCCTTGATTTTCCCTCCACCTGACCCCCACACCTGATTTCAAATCTGTGATCACTCAGTCTACATATACTGGTCCTTTTTCTTTGTTCTTGGCCAGACTGTCTTGTGTCTCTAGTTTGTCAGAACCAAGCATCTTGCCATTCTGGTTTATTTCTGTATTTGTGTCCCAGCTTCTGGTTTTCCTACCTGGAATTTTTCTAGTGTCCTTATGGCCTTATGATCCTGTGTCTGTCCCCATGACCTACAGATACAAACGTGTACATCACAACACTCTTTTGACTGAGTGAGAAACAGAGAAATACGGAAAGAAAAGGGAACTGGACAGTAATCTAAGAATCCTTTGTTCTGTGGTTCTACTCTGTTCAGCTGAGAATATTTTGTTTACTTCCTTTGTGAATCCCTGAGTACTGAAATATTCCCACTCAGTTAAAGGCCCCACTCCTCTGTGTGGGTGAACAGAGGCTGTCCGTTATGGTAGTGAGATCTTTCTCTGCATAATCAAGGGAAAGTGATGGGAGTTAGGGATCTGTGGTCTTGACTCCTTCCAGGGATTTGGCTGTGTTACACCAGCACCCAGTGAAATAGCAAAGCCAAGCGGAAAGATCTGCACTGCCGGAGGAAGGATGTCAGGCTCTTTCCTTTCATGTCCCTCTCGGTTTGCTCTCCATTTCTGCCTCCTTTTCTTTGAATCTGGCTCACTCCTTAACCAGCATGTAAAGCCTCATACCACCAGCAATCATGTGTGGAATGGTCTTACAGAAATCTGTCAGAAATCAATATTTAACTGAATAATTACAGTAAATGCACAATATTTAGTTTCATTCATGCAGAAATACAAGGCAACGTAGAGATGCACATAAATGCAACCAAAAGTAATAATGTCTGTCTTGATACATAAATAAGTCATTAATTTTGTGAGAAACAGATCCAGGTGCTGGATTGGAGCCAATCTCTCCCAATCTTACACAACAGTGGTTCTCAATCTGTGTGGCACTCTGTGGTGGCACTTGAAGCGCTCTCTGGTGTTGTGCCAGATGACTCTGGAAATTTATTCAGAGAATCAAAGCGACTGAAATTTATAGAAACTTTTCAAACCAGTTGTGGCAAATTATTCACAAATACATTAAGAAATAGTTTTAAAGTTTAATTTGTATTATATATATATATTTGAAAACGGCTTAACTCATCCCACATGTACACGATGTACTTATATTTTCAGTATTACACCAATGAGTTTTTTCTGTGATTGTCTTTGGAGTTTGTGGCTTGTTGAGGCAGAATTTAGATGTTTTGGTTTGCTCAGAGGTAGTGCTTGGCTAAAAAAGTTTGAGAACCACTGTCCTAATAACTCACACTCTTCATTAAGATCACTGTGTATGATTAATTCAAAGTCGGTCAACTGTAGCATATTGTTGCATCAGAATTAGTATCACGTAAAACAAACAAACAAAAAAAAAATAGTTTTACACACATCCACCCTTCACTGAGCTTTTTTCCTTCATCTCCAGAGCTGTTCATTGAGCGCTTCTGTATGACCGGGGGAAACAGTCCCATAGGCTACTTAAAGGCCTACCACACCAACCTGTACCTGTCTTCTGACCCAGTCAAGGTTCGAGAAGCTCTGGAGGAAGGTCAGTGTCAAGAGACAGAATCTACAAATGACTGAGAAATGCAACTGATTTCCAAAAATAACTTGAACAGATAAGGTGTAAACTCTGTATTTGTGCATCATTCAGTGTGTGTGTGAATCATGAGCTAATATGTGTGTATCAGGTATAGCAGCAGCCACCATGTTCTGCCCAGAGAAGATAACAGAAGTGTCGGACTCTCAGCTGCGTGTCGCCTTTGATGGTGATGCTGTTCTCTTCTCTGATGAGTCTGAGCAAATTTTTAAGGCTCATGGACTGGACAAGTTCTTCGAGCACGAGAAGGAACACGAGAACATGCCTCTGGACCACGTACTGTATACACATAGTGATTCACTACCACAGTCATAACGAATATGAAGTGCATACATCTCATTAACTACATCCAATTTAATTATGGGTAGTTAAATTGAGTGTTGTTAAACTGTATGGACAAAATGATCATTAATTGTACCATGTAATATTTCTAAAATACTTGCTTCAAAGACATCGTTTATTTATCTTCATCACTACCATCATTTCCATTACGTCCTCTGTTCAATTTAAAGACATGAAGCTAATGTGCTAAACTATAAAAACAGGACTTTTAGCCTACAGAGCAGAAAACAGGAGCTCTGATTGGCCAGGAGCATTCAGAGAGTTTCTGCTCTGAGAGCTTTGCACGCTGGCTGCATGCCTTTAAATTAAAGCGATCATAAAACTCAGTTTGTAATTTGTTCAAGCATATGATAAATGAGTTGTCAGAGGAAATATGATAAGAAGATACATTAGCAAATTGAGTAACAAAACTCAATTTGAAAGCCTCTTAGGTAATTGTTTGGGAAATCAATTTTAAATTAAATTTATTCCTTTTTAAAGACAAAGTAATGAAATATTGTTGGTAATTGGTACATTTATAGGAACACATCAGTGATTTTTCATGTTTGAGCCCATACTACCCACATACACGTTACCTTACTGGCCAGTCATTTTCCAAAACATAAGACAGTATTTTAGTTTTTGTGTTTTGTTTTGTTTTTGTTTTTTTTTGCCAAATCCCCTAATCTTTCAATAATCAAACCTTAAAACTCAGTGTTTGGCCTGCTAACACTTATGCATGATTGTAGATGGCACAGTCGTTTTCATTTCTCAGTAAAAGCAGTTTTCTCCTGGGACTATATTCCCTGGGGTAGAACACACATTTTCTTCTGTGTTGCTCTGTGTTGAAATGCTAAAATTACATTACCTCGACAAAACAATTAACAAACATTTTGTTTGCTGTGATGGGTTACCTATTTTAAGCATGTTCAAGTCTCTACAAGTTGATTTTTATAGTGTACTGGAATGAACTGAATGGCAGTTTGGAAGGTAAAAAACAAATTCTAAAATTTATTGCTCCTGTAGCATGTTTTGGAAAATGGTTGGCAGTAAAGCAACATAAAAATGTCAAATGGTTCTTCCTCTGCTTTATTCTCCTTTCCTCCTCTAGGGCCCTCTGAAGGGTTTCCTAGAGGCTTTAGGCAAACTGCAGATGAAGTTTTATGCCAAAGGCCAGCGCATGGACTGTCCCATCCGTACTTACCTGGTGACGGCTCGCAGTGCAGCCAGTTCAGGGACCAGAGCCCTAAAAACTCTGCGGTCATGGGGTCTGGAGATCGATGAGGCTCTCTTTCTGGCAGGGGCTCCCAAGGGCCCGATGTTGGAGAAGATCAGGCCCCACATTTTCTTCGATGATCAGATGTTTCATGTGGAGGGTGCAGCAGAGTTGGGGACAGTGGCATGCCACGTTCCCTATGGGATCACTCAGAGATTCAGCAAGGCAGGAATTAAGGACAAAGATGTTTCTTAAACACACACATAAATGCGTCGTAGCTGTGCAGGAGAAGAATGAACATTGACATTTAACTGTGGCTGCAATATTTATGATCTTAACTGCTGGAACATGTGATCACTCATCAAAGCTATCATAAAATGTCCCTAAAATAGGTTGAAATACAGTATAATGAGTCAATGTTATACATTACCCAATAATTTATTGCAAAGAGTTATGTTATTTCGGTGTTTTCAGAGGGACATTTTATCTATTATGACATTTTTTGGTTACATATCTGGTTATTGTATTTCATGAATTAATGAAAGGCAGCAATATTGTCTGTGCTTTATGAAGGGAAATTTATCTTACAAATATATTTTGGTGACCATATAACTCTCCAAAAGAAAAGTAGTATTTTATACATACATACATATACATGTATATATGTATGTATATACTGTATATGTGTGTGTGTGTGTTTAATTTCCATATATATGGAAACTAAACATAATCAGTTCTTTAAAAAAAAATTATATCAAATTATCAATTCCAAAAGATGTTTATTTATATTTCAGATTATATGACATGAAGTAAAACTGACCCTGAATGCAGCCTGGATTGCTAAATAAGAGGGAAAGGGCAGCACTTATATGCAATCAGTCACTTTATTACCTGTATTACACATAATCATAATTATGGATTTTTTTTTTTTTTTTTAATTTTACTGCTTGTGATTTGTCTGAGTTTTTTTTTTTTTATCTGGTGCCTTTATCTTACAGCATGTCATTGCTTTTTACATAAACTTTTCATTTATAAGTCTTGCATGTTAATGTGTTACATGTATTTACTGTACTGTATATGTGTATGATTGATTACATGTAAATGTATTTTAATAATGCAAATTGAAGGGTGTGTGGAAAATGGAGAAGAATTTGGAGACAAACTATGATATTTTTATTATCAGGTCATCACGCATGTTTATCAATGATTAATGATATACATCAACATCATATATGATTTCAGTTGTTGTCCCTAAAGTGCTGAAAGATACAATAAGAAAGTTTTTATGGTGTTTAATGTTGAGTGAGGAAATGTCTGCAACATTTTAAAACTTCAAGAATTAGTAATTTAAGGGTTCTGGAAGATAAAACTGCTTGATCATGCTGTAGCTTGTTTATCTGCCTATTTCTGTCTAAGTTTGTAATTCAAGTATAATTGATGTTGTTATTACTACTGTTGCACAGCTGTTCTGTGTATGAGTGTGAGGCAGGTTTGTGGTGAATTAAACCAAGCTTGCTGAATTAGGTAAATCTAGGCCAAATGATTGAATATAATGTTGACTACGTTATCCCATGTCGTTGGACCCCTTTGAGATTGATGTAAAAATATTATATTTGGAAAAAACAACAACAACAACAAAAAAAAACCACTGTCACATCCACATGCAGAACAATCCGACTTTATAATCTGAAGTTCGCCGTTTCATTTCTAAGTGTATTTCACTGTTCGGAGTTAAAATATCATGTTTATAGTGAACTTTTTCAAACGGGATATTTTATTAAACGTGCCAGTGGATTTTGTTGGAACAGATCGGCTGGTTGTGACTGGAGAAGTTGTTTTATTATTTTATGTTTCTTTATCATTCAGACCTACACTGAACACACATGCAATCGTTTTAAACAAATCAGACAAAATTCAACATAAATAATTTGAGTCATCATTTTACGTCTGAGATGTTGCTGTTATTAGTGTGTTCACGTTTGATGAAACTCATGATGCGGCGACATTAAGACGCCTGTCGGTGTGGATCAGCTGTAATAGATCTGTCCAATCAGAAACAGGCTTCCAGTAAAGGGGCGTGACTGCGTAAACAGGAGACGTCTCACCTTTCCTCGCTCCTGTCTCTCTGAAGAAGCCTCCTCGATCCTCGCTCCTCCTTGCTCCTCGCTTCTCGACCCCAAATAAGGGCGGACCAGATTGTTTTCCGGGTGACGCGAAGATCGAGCGCATGCGTGGTCCAAATTGGATTTTCGGGTCCGAAGTGTAGCGACAACGAGCTCCATACGCACTCAGAAAGATCAGCAGAGAAACAGTTCCTGAGAGACACACCCTTATTCTTAAAGCTCAAATGCCTTTCTGGAGTGAGTAGAATTATTCCTTTGACAATATTATAAAGAGAAATACAAAAATATAAAAAACTGAAATATTTTTGATAAGTTCGGCTCAGTTGTCGTTTACCTCTGTTTCAGAGACAGGTGCCTGCGTTGCAGTTGGAGCAGGTGAGTCTATAGAAAACACTTGTTCCATAATCTTTTCAGATAAGTTCAATGTTGAAAATTCTTCATGGAAGTCATTTAGTATAAAAATTCTCAATTTTAAAGAGATGTGGTTAGCTATGGTCTTCTGCTTTGTTCTTGTTCTGTTTGAAGTTGGTGCAATGGCTGCGGCCCCTGTTGCTTTGGGGGCCATAGGCTTCACCTCAGCAGGAATAGCAGCAGGCTCCTATGCTGCCAGCATGATGTCTGCTGCTGCTATTGCCAATGGAGGAGGCGTGGCAGCAGGCAGTACAGTGGCTGTTTTACAGGCAGCAGGTAAAAGCCATTACTGGTGGATATTTTTTGTATTCTTGCACAAAAATGAAAAGATGAGGGAATTAAATTCAAAAAAGACAAAGAAATCCAATAGCACCAACACAAAACGCAGTTACTGTAGAGGTCAGTGAACCCAGTAAAAGGCACAATATTATAATACAGTACAGCAATAAGCCTTTTAGACAGATATACTGGAGACATCTCAGACCAGTAAAAATACCATTTACTACACTGGTAATTCTGAAATGTGCGTAATGTCCCTTTAGGTATTGGCGGACTGTCAAGCACTGCCACTGCAGCTGTGGCAGGTGTTGGAGGAGCTGTGGGAGGAGGTGTGAAATGGCTTTTTTCAAAACTACGCTAAGGAATTATCTCAATTAAATGTACACCAATGGAGAGCCTGTGTAACATATCTGAGTAACCTCAATACCACACAGTCATCCTCATTTGTACATCAAGAAGCAACTTTAGCCACAGAAACATGACTGATTTTCTTCTCAGGTGACATTTTTAAGATAAGATAATTTAACTTGATCAGATTAATAAAGATAATTAACTTGATAATAATTTAACTTGATCAGATTATTGTTTGTGTTGCAATAATACTTTTGCTTGTCACTTTGTCCAGTTCTCATAAAGTCAAAATACAATGCCTGCAAAACTGAGTCTGTCTTCTTTCTTTCTTTATTGATGATGATGATTATGATTATTGTTAGCATCATTATTATCATTATCATTATTAAGTAAAGAATACGCAATCACAATGACTATAATCACATGACTAAACAATTCAAGTGCGCATATTGAGGAAATTAATAAGCCACGAGAAAAAGACTGTTGTTATATGACAAGTATCAAACAATTAAAACTGGAAATTGCTCTACATTTTGTGGAGTAATTTAAATGATGGTATTACCCATTGCATGCTCATTAAAAAAGAAATATCACCATTATAAATTAAAAAAAAAAAAGTCAGATTATNTGCATGCTCATTAAAAAAGAAATATCACCATTATAAATTAAAAAAAAAAAAGTCAGATTATGACATAAAGCAAATTGACTCTGAATGCAGCCTAGACTATTAAATAAGAGGAAAATAACATCACTTATATGCAATCAGTTACTTTACCTATATTACCCGTAATTATCATTATGGATGTTCTGTTTTTTCTTTTTTTAAAATTTTACTGCTTGTGATTTGTCTTAAGTTTTTTTTTTTGTAAATTTGGTGTCTGTCAAAGCATGTCATTGCTTTTTGCATAAACTTTTCATTTCTCTTGCATGTTAATGTGTTACATGTATGTACTGTATATGTAGTTGTTGATTACATGTGAATGTATTGTAATAATGGAAACTGAAGGTGTGTCGGAATCAAAAATACCATAGTTCCAGGAATTCCCAGTACATGTTTATCAATGATTGATCATACAGTATGCATCATCATCCTTTATATATATGATTTCAGTTGTTGTCCTTGAAGTGCCGAAAGATATAAACAAGAAAGTTTTTTATGGTGTTTAATGTTTAGTGAGGAAATGTCTGCAACACTTTAAAACATCAAGAATTAATTTAAGGGTTCTGGAAGATAAAACTACTTGATCATTTTGTTACTTGTCTGACTGCCTATTTCTGAATAAATTTTTAATTCAAGTATAATTGATGTTGTTATTGTAACTGTTCTTATGAGTGTGAAGCAAGTTTGTGGTGAATTAAACCAAGCTTGCTGAATTAGGTAAATCTAGACCAAATTATTAAATACGTTGACTATGTTATCCCATGAAGTTTGTCTGTTTTGAGATTGATGTAAAAACGTCATATTTGAAAAAACAAACAAACTACTATCTGGTTATTATCTATGATAGTGAGACTGTTCAGGCTTTTTTTTTTTTTTTTTTTTTTGCTGAGTCTAATAAAAGAAAGAGACTGAAGTACATGAGAAAATGTGAATTAATTCCAGTTGTTCAGCATCCTTATAGGTATATTTATCCTCTTTTCCAGAAGAGGGAGACAAAGACCAATATGAAGACAAGCAAATCAACCAAAAGTCTGAAATCAACTTCTTCATTATCACATCGAAAACTAATTACAAGTCACAAATTAAAGTATTTAACTTGGGAATGAGGAAAAACTTACTCTTTTATTTCAATTTAAAACACTTTAAGATTCTTATTCTACATTCAGAATGAAAATAGAGGATACTGACTTTATGTTTGTTTCCTGTGGCTGTTTATCCAAAGCGCTAACATGATTCCATCGCAATGAATGCAAACAATGCTTCTCTGGCGCCCTCTAGTGCTACGACGTGATGTCGTTTTTCCAAGAATCGAAAGTGATTCTGATGGACATTAATCAAAAACACCTGTAGTGTTGCTGTGGAAAATAGGCACCTGAGAGAGAGAGAGAGAGAGAGAGAGAGAGAGAGAGAGAGAGAGAGAGAATTTCTGCAGCGTCATGTCAACAGACACACAACACCCTTATTTTTAAAGTTGAAAAAATGGCTGACTTTGGTGAGTAGAATAATTCTTCTTTTTTTCAATATTATAAAGGGAAATAAAATATAAAAAAGTAGTTTTTTTACGGAGCCCCGATTGACGATTTTAAAATTACCCACAAGTTATTATCTTGTGCGTACAACATGTTCCCACAAAAAAATATCTCGCACAAGATTAAAAAAATAAAAATTAAAAAAAGACTTCAGGGGCTCCAAGCGCAGCTCAGTCATTGTTTGCCTCTTGTGTTTCAATGACAGGTCTCTGGATTGCAGCAGGAGCAGGTGAGTCTATAACACTTGTGACATCATGTGTTTATCTGTTCATATAAATTAAGTGTTGTTCATGGAAGTCATTTAATATCGGAATTCTCAATTTTAAAGAGATGTGGTTAGTTGTAAACAAGGGTCTTCTGCTTTGTTCTTGTTCTGTTTGAAGCCAGTTTGGTGGCTGCGGCCCCTGTTGCTTTGGGGGCCATAGGCTTCACCTCAGCAGGAATAGCTGCAGGCTCCTATGCTGCCAGCATGATGTCTGCTGCTGCTATTGCTAATGGAGGAGGAGTGGCAGCAGGCNAGGCTCCTATGCTGCCAGCATGATGTCTGCTGCTGCTATTGCTAATGGAGGAGGAGTGGCAGCAGGCAGTACAGTGGCTGTTCTACAGACAGCAGGTAAAAGCCATTACTGGATACAGTTATTGCAGTTGTGTTCAATTGTGGTCATTGCACCCAGTGAAGAGGTACAGTATTATAATACAGTGCAGTAACAAGCCTTTTAGACTTCCACAGATATACTGGAGACATTTCAGACCTGTACAAACAGCACTTACTTCACTGGTAATTCTGAAATGTGTGTAATGTCCCTTTAGGTATGGCCGGGCTGTGAGCACTGCCACTGCAGTTGTGGCAGGTGTTGGAGGAGCTGTGAAATGGCTTTTTTTCATCATTACACGACGGAATTATCCCAATAATGGAGACCCTGTATAATGTATGTGAGTAACCTCAGTACCAACACAGACATCCTCAATAATCCATCAAGAAGAAACTTTAGCCACAGAAACATTCGATTTTCTTCTTAGGGTAACATTTTTAAGATAATTTAACTTGATCACATTATTGTCTGTGCTACAGTAATACTTTTGCTTTATTTTGTCCAGTTCTCATAAAGTCAAAATACAATGCCTGCAAAATTGAGTCTGTCTTTTTTCTTTATTCCTTGATGATGATGATTATCATTGTTTGTATGATTATTAAGTAAAGAATAATCACAACGACTATAATCACATGACTAAACAAGTCATATTAAAAAGAAATTAATAAAGCCACAAAAAGAGAAAGAATTTTTTTCTCACTACCTGAATGCTTTGACGCAATTCTGTTTTGTACAATTCAATATCCTGCATTAGTGAAGTAATTTAAGTGTCAATATAAGAAGCCATGTGATATGCATTTGTAAAAAAAAAAAAAAAANAAAAAAAAAAAAAAAAAGTCATCAACACCAGTGGGTGTTGATGGTGTAACAGAGTTAAAAATATAATTAATTTGTTACAGAAGCAGAAACAGTATTTCATCATTAAGCCTCAGTGTATTGTCTGTATTACATTGAAAGGCTGTGCATACAATATAAATATATAATATATATATCTATATACTGTGCAAAGGCATGGCATGTGTCTAATCCAAAGTGACCAAACTGGTCCAAATTACCAGGAAGTCAGATTTACCAGTTCTGTCTGTAATCTTATAAACTATCTACCTCATTTCTTCAGGCGAATTCTTATAAAAAGATAAATCTGTAACACTTTTGCTTATAGATACAGGTTAATTATTTCAGTTAGTTTTAACATAAATATTCAGAAAACTAACCCCTCTCATCTGTGTGTCTCTGATGGATTTTATAATGATAAATTGCTATTATAGGGTAGATTATCTCACACTGAAGTCTTGCATTATGAACAAGAAAGTTTTTATGGTCATTAATGTTGAGTGAGGAAATGACTGAAACAATGAAAAACTTCAAGAATTAGTTTAAGGATTCCGGAAAACAAAACTACTTGATCATGTTGTTGCTTGTCTGTCTATTTCATATTTTGTAATTCGAGTATAATTGATGTTATTGCACAACTGTTCTGTGTTTGAGTGTGAAGCAGGTTTGTGGTGAATTAACCAAGCTTTCTGAATTAGATAAATCTAGGCCAAATGATTAAATATGTTGACTGTGATATCCTGTGAAGTGTGTCTGGAGATTGATGCCAAAATATATTTTGGAACAAAAACAAAAGGTTATTATCTATGACAGTGAGACTGTTTAGGCTTTTTTTTTTCCTGAGTCAAAAGAAATGGAAGTACATGAGAAAATGTAAAATGTAAATTCCAGTTGTTCTACACAAAGACCTAAAGAAGACTGAAATAAACCAAAAATCTGAAATCAACATCTTTTTCATCACATTGACAAGTCACAAGTTAAACTATTTAACTTGGGAATGAAGGAAAACTGATATGTTATACTTTTAGTTCAACTTAAAAGATTCTTATTCAGCATTCAGAATAAAATAGAGGATACTGTACTTTACCTAGTGTTTCCCCTGTCTGTTGATTCACAATGCTGACGTCATTCCATTGGGATAAATGGAAACAACGCTTCTCTGGCACCCTCTAATGCTTAGATGTCATTTACTATCGTTTTCTCAAGAATCGAAAGTGATTCTGATGGACATTAAACAGAAACACCTGCAGTGTTGCTGTGGAAAAGAGATCACCTGAGAGACATGCTGAGATACAGACCCTTAGCTGACATGGCTGACTTGAGTAGAATTGTCCCTTTAAACACAAAATGTAAAAAAAAAAGTGATTTTTTTTTTTTTGTTTTGTTTTTTTTAATAAGCACAGCTCAGTTTTCCTCTTGTGTTTCAGTGACAGGTGCTTACATTGTAGCAGGAGCAGGTCAGTCTACAGGAAACACTTGTAACATCATGCTTTAATCTTTTCAGCTAAATTCAATATGGAAAATTCTTCAAATATGTAAATGACTTAATGTCAAACTTCTTTATTCTAAAGAGATGTGGCTAGTTATGAAGAAGGGCTTCTGTTTTCTTCTTATTCTGTTTAAAACCAGTGTGGTGGTCGCGGCCCCTGTTGTTCTGGGGGCCATACGCTTCACCTCAGCAGGAATAGCAGCAGGCTCCTTTGCTGCCAGCATGATGTCTGCTGCTGCTATTGCTAATGGAGGAGGAGTGGCAGCAGGGAGTGCAGTGGCTGCTTTACAGGCAGCAGGTAAAAGCTTTTAAAATCAACTTCACAATAAAGATTAGTAATATAATCTGGATAATTACCACAAAGGACAATGAAAACATCCAGTAAAGAGACACACTGTTATATTACAATGCAGTAATAAGTCTTTTAAACTTCCATAGATATACTGGAGACATTTCAGACCAGTACAAATACCACTTACTGCACTGGCAATTCTGAAATGTGTGTAATGTCCCTTTAGGTATGGCCTGGCTGTGCGTTACTGCCACTGCAGCTGTGGCAGGTGTTGGAGGAGCTTTGGGATACCTTTGTTCATAATTACGATCAGACTGAAAATCAATAGTTAAATATACACAATATCAAAAAGCCACTTTAATGACAGAAACATGATGTACATTTTCTTCTCAGAACATAACATTACTAACTTGATCAGATGAAAATTAATCTTATTGTGTTGCAGTAATACTTTTGCTTATTACTTTGTTGGTTCTCGTAAAGTCCAAATAAAATGCATACAAAATTGACTGTCTTTTTTCTTTATTCCTTGATGATATTGTTGTTAGTATCATTAACTAAAGACTACATAATCACAACGACTATAATCACATGACTAAACAATTCAAGTGGGCATATCAAGAGGAACTTAATAAAGCCACATAAAGAGGAAGACTCTTTTCCTCACTACCTGGATGCTCTGACACAACTCTGTTTCTTACAAGGTATAAGGTATAATCCTGCATTAGTGTTGTAATTTAAGCACCAATATACTATAAAAAGTCATGTGATATGCATGTTGTAAAACAAAAAGTCTTCAACACCAGTGATGAGTGTTGATGTAAACCAGAAATAATATTTCATTGTGAAACCTCAGTGTATTCTCTGTTCATGTGACATGAAAAGCATTCAAATTTGCATACTGGGTGAAGGCACAGCATGTGACTAATCCAAAGTGACCAAACTAGTCCAAGTTACCAGGAAGTTAGACTTACCAGCTCTGTCACTAATTATAAACTGTCTGCCTCATCTCTTTAGGCAAACTCTTATAAAAAGCTGTATATATGACATTTGCTTATAGATGCAGACAAGTTAATTATTTCAGTTAGTTTTAACATAAATACTCTGAAAACTAACCCCTCTCAGTTTCATAGCTTTGTGTTTCTGGTGGATTTTATAATGATAAATTGCTGTTATGACAGATTATCTCACACTGATTACTAAGGTCGTTGGGTAAATTAACACTTTTTTTTTTTTTTTTTTTTNTTTTTTTTTTTTTTTTTTGGTCATTGTGAGATGTATCCAGATGAGATTAACTTTATTGAGCTTTAGATACTAAAATGTTTGAACCAGAAAATACTTCTCCAATCCCTTTTGATTGATATAAAAGTCAGAAAAACCAATATGATTAATGTGTTTTTGAAAGAACAAAGTGACAATCTCAGTTTCTGTTATGTAGTGTAAAAGCAAAGATCCAGTGAACCTTACATATCTGTAAAACAATATTTGGCTTATACAAATACTTACTGTCATCTCAGACTAAAACCAAATAAATTTTAATTATTTGTTTTTATTCTGATGTTTTGATGTGGACTACATTACATACATAAAAAAAATAACTCACACATATTTATTTGTCCACTCGCTCGCTCACTCATTTGCCTCCTGGTGAGAGTCATTATGTGGTGTAGAAATATTTACAGCTGACACTGATGATCATTTGCAGGTTAAACAAATTTATTGTCGTTTTGTTTCCTTCATTTGACAAAAGTATAAAAGTTGTTCATATTGATGTTACATGTTTCATTCAATGATTTTCGTTTGGATTCAGATGAGTGCCACCAGCCATCCCACAGCTCCACCAATGCTGGCCAAAGTTGCAGTGGCAGTGCCTGAGAGACCGGCCATACCTAAAGGGATATTACGCACATTTCAGAATTTCTGAGGGCAACATCTGGATTAACAAAGGCATCACCTGACATGCTGAGGCTGTTTTTTTTTTCCCACCAATGCAGCACATTACACTACAGTCAGATGCAGTAAGTGTAAAACAAAGTTGACACATCTGCAGGGATTTATTAGAAAGTTGATTAATAGTGACTCAACAAGGCTTGTTCTGCCATTAATTATTCAGTCTATACAGTATGACGCTTTAAACATCCCCCAATAATCATTTTAACTCAGTGGAGGACACTGAGTTGCTGGCCAGCATCACAAGACATTTCAGCTCCAGAGAAGCAGCTTTGTTCTCTTCTGTTGTACAGATGTGACTTTATTTGCCATTCTGTTGCAGTTTAGATGGAAGCTGCTAAAGTCAAAATGAACTCATGCACCTCTGATATATAGCTATAGAATTCCAACCATGATTAATCCAATATAAAACTAGTAAAATATGCTAGATTACCTGCTGCCTGTAGAACAGCCACTGTACTCCCTGCTGCCACTCCTCCTCCATTAGCAATAGCAGCAGCAGACATCATGCTGGCAGCATAGGAGCCTGNAAAAAAAAAAAAAAAAAAAAAAAAAAAAAAAATCAAAATGCATCTTGTAGTTTTGGTGTATTGTAATAATACCTCTTTAAAAAGGATGATTTTGATGTTAAATGATTTACTTGTGTGAACATTTTTCACATCAAAATGTCTTAAACTCAGTTAAATAAGTTAATACACATGAGTTACAACTGATTTTTTTTTTTTTTTTTTTTTTTGCAAATGTCTTACCTGCACCAGCTGCAACAGCAAGTCCAGTTACTGAAACACAAGAAAAAACACAAGAGTTAACATTTACTTTTCAGTGATGACTAACCAGGCACGTTTATACTATCATAAAAGGTTAACATGCAAAAGATTGTATTAATAACGTGGAGGAGACAGTTCAACTTACAGATTCCCATGTTTTGCTTAAAATGAGGGAGGTGCTGTCTGCAGGGGCTTTTTATACGAGAGCTAAAATAGATTCTGAGAAAACGAAACTAATAAATATTCTGAACAGCAGAGGACGTCAGAGGCTCATGTTTTCTGTTCATTCCAATGTCCGATGATCAGCACGAGCAGGAAAACAAAACAAGAAAGGATGACGTCATCGCTACAGCTGGACATCATCATCATCATCATCATCATCATCATCATCATCATCATAATAATAGCCAGGAGTTATCAGTATTTCTAATCAAGTGTTTAAGTACAAACATTGAATATTTATCACTAATAGATCTGCATCTACTTCGAAGTTAAGGGTTTTGTGCTCAATATTAACCGTCAAGGTTAAGTAAAGACAAAACTGTCAGGTAGCTCGTTTTATCTAAACAAAACCACAGGGATTATAGCACTTCCAAATAAAAATCTTTTTTTCATATAATATTGCAAACAGAAAGCCTGTCTTATTATATTATACATTTTGTTATATCTATTGACTGACACTGATTAATCTGAAAACGGAAAGCTTAACCGTGGAACCAGGTGTATTATGACTATATGGCCATTTGGATTACTTTGTTCAGGCATTTACCACTATATGTCCATTAAACACAGAATAGCTGTAAAAATGGAATACAAAGAGTGGATTATATTGCTATTTCAAGATTTAGATGATTTATTACAAATTTAGAATAAAATAAGTTGTTACCCTGAAGTAAATCTTATCTACTGAATAACACCACATGCCCCTTGTCTGCCTGTGTTTGTGGGTGCACCATGACATTGTGAGATTTGAGGGTGAAAACCATGATTGTCAACAAATAATGGTAAATAAGATGTATATTATTATTAGACCATTAGAGTACTGTTGGTTAATATCCTGAGTTAGATTTATAAGTCAACTTTATGTATTTCATAAAGTAACATCTGACTGGTGTGATTAATTGGAGTGTGACTGTAAAGTGTGATAATTAGAAATATTTTTCCATTTTAATATTTCAGTTAAGTGGAAACATTTCAGGAAACAGTAAGAAGTTAATATGTGGTCAGTGGTTTAACTTCCATCCAAACGTCCATCCAAACTCACAGTAAATGTGGCACTTTCACTGTGTTTAACCCCTGAGAAATAGAGCCTGAGGATGTTTTTAATAGCTTTTATTTAAAAAGTTGTATGATGTAATTTTGACTCTTTTTACTGTGTACATTTTTCAATTCTGGGAAATGGAAAATCAAAACCATAATTAGTCATATTTGTCTGTCAACCTTAAAAAAATGCTATGGTCAAGTACCACATAAAAGACGCTGTGGCTCTTTACCATTGGAATTCCTGTGGTAATCACTGAGTTCCTGTGATACATGTGCTGTGGAATTTTTGTTGGACTGAGTTTTGTTGCAGTTTAGCTGAAGTGGTTTGGTGTTCTGTGGCATTTTTGTGCTTTATGGCATTTAATGTTGTAATAAGGAGCAGATATTAAGAAAAATACAGTGTGAAGACCACCAGAGTTTCTGATTCACCACTTGGTGGCAGTATTGTTAAAAGTGTTTATGCAGATGGCCAGCCATGAAGAAATGTCTGTCAGACTTAATGTATGTCTCTTAAAGAGATGTATAGAAATGCTTATAATTTATCACTGCATATTAAACTGCTCCAACAAGCAAATAAATAATTTATTTCCTTAGTTACTTAAAGTATGTGATGATGTTATTTTTTATTATCATTGTTGATATTCCTCTTCTTTCTCTTATCTCTCTCTCTCTCTCTCTTTTTTTTAAAAATAATAATGCTCATTGATTGATTATGTATCTGCTATTTAGTTCTGTCTAATTCACTGTAGTCTAGAAATTGGATAATTTTGATAATTTGGCCATTTTTGATAATTTAGCTGTTTTAATGACCTATAGGAAGAGTAGAGTTAGTAGCTAACATGGATAATAGAAAACAATAGAAAATAAAAAATGTCTTGTCATTCTATTGTACATATTCTGTGATTTCTAAGTCACATTTTTTGTTTGACCTTTATCCCTTTTGCTGAAAGCCTCATTTGTAAGTCAGGGCATTCAAAAAAAAAAAAAAAAAAAANAAAAAAAAAAAAAAAAAAAAATCTGTCATTTTCATTAAAAGTAATACACAAATCTCAATAATGTTGAGGAGAAGCATAAAAAATAAAAAATATAGTATTGAGAGAACGACCTGTCTGTGAAAGAATCACGAAAAAGTGTGTGTGTGTGTGTGTGTATGTGTGTGTGTGTGTGTGCGTGTGTGTGATTTTCCAAACCTTCCCAGTGTTTTCCATTTGCCCAGGCTAATCGAGGACAAAGCTGATGTGAGTTACAATTGACAAGCCTAGCTAATGACACGTTATCAGACATCATCATCATCAGATTTGCGTGATCTGTGCTTTACATTTCCTCAGATAAAGTCTCAGATACAGAGTTGCACTGTAATTCCTCCTGAAATGAGCTGATTTTATCCTCCAGCTTGTATTAATTAAGTGATTGCAATTCATGCTGATCACATCATATAGTGTGGGAACAGCATCTACTTCAGCCATCCACACACATATATATATGTGTGTATATATATATATACACACACACACACACACACACACACACACACGAGTGAAATCATAACAAACCTCATCTTCACTGGATCTCTCCACATGACTTCATTTTGGGTGTGGGAATTATGGCATTCAATCAAACTACACTTCTCATGACCTCAGTTTGGATAGATCTTCCTCTCTGATACCACATGTAAGGGATGACATCATATGTGTGGAGGAAAGCATCTGTCAAATAAATATCCTTTGTTTTTCAGGGGGTTTTTTTCGGTCTGATTCATAAAGGTAATGTGTCTTTCATGCTGCTCCAGAGATGGTTAACCCTCAGGTGAACTTGTGTCTTCAGGTATCCAGTGACGCTTGGGGGAGAACATGAATTAGCGAGAGTAAAGGAATGTAAGGAGTTAAGAACCAGAAAGAGGGAGTGCTTGTTTCTGCCTATGCATTTCTGTCTGCAGGCTTGTGTTTTTATTTCATTGTACAAAACATTACATCAGCCCCACACCCACATAATCCAGCAGCAAGTATGTGTGAACGAAGCTGTTGTTGGGTCTGATCGGGGTTGCAACACAGAGTAACAAAGAGGGAGTGAATGTAAATGTGTCCATGTCTGACACAATTCCTCAGTGAGTCCATCGGTTGTTAACTGTCTTCTGTTTGCTTTGGTTTCCACTTAGAGATAAGGCTATCATTATGTTCACCAGGCATTTCCTGGTGGACAGACAGAGGTATTATGCAATCAAATGTAGTATGTAATGTGCCCACATGACTTCTCTTCTTTCATAAATAACTTTATAAAGGCTCAGGCTACCACAAACACCAGTGATGAAGAGGTGAGTAAGAGGCTGGGTGAACATATAAGATTGAATAACAAGTAAGTGTCTGACTTTTCTACAGTTACAGCAAATCTACGTTGGCTCTGTAAATGTGCAACGGAATTCAAGAAAGGTTGGTACCTTGACAAGAAGTGTACTGGACATTTTTGATTCCATATTGATAAATTCAGGCATCCCAACACGAGCAACACTAACCTTACGTTCAAAAACTAACATGGCATAATGATATTCCTATCACCTATCACATCTGCCAATATAATACAAAATCCACTCGATTTTCGTCAATAAGATGATTTATATTTTTGAAAAGACTATTTCAGTGTATCTGGTGCTGTAGAAGCATGGACAGACTCAGATCTACAAACTGAGCTGTTACTTGAGGCACATAATCTTTAATTTCATGCTTAACTAAAGGAGGAGCACTGACTGCATGTCATAAAGAGTTATGGTGTCCATGAAAAGTGCGTAAACACCACAAACTTTTGTTTCCTCTCTACTCCATCCATGCATATGTTATCTTGCCCAACAATTCCCTGGCAGCAGTGTTAACTGTTCTCATTGATGCTGAGCACAATTACTGCACCTCATATTTAGCTTCCTGTCTTAATTTAGACTGTTTTCTACAAGAAGGGCCAGAAAGCCAGTCTAGCTGCCAAAGCCGTGGAGAGTTAGTTTGACCACACCCAACCATCCTAACTCAGCAATTGGTGGTTCCTCGGAACACTTAGGGCTTGGGTGGGGGCTGTCGCCGGACTTTCCCAGCATGACAGAATGGCACAGCATGGTTCAGCTGTCACAGAAGGTCAGCGGGGAGAGCTTGCTCTTTGGCTGTCCAGCCAAAACATTTAGCATTTAGCTAGCCTCAGCTGCTAACAGCTCCCGTGCTGGCATGAGTGTATGAGCTAAATATAGAGCCATACGCTTTTAGCCTTGGCAACTCAAGTCAAAGAGTGGAGAGGGACAATGAAAGATGTTGCTGAGTGAAAAGCTCTGTGTGACAACAGACATCACACGACACCTCTGCCTTTCTCCTCACCAAGCAACAGCCCTTTTCAACAGCAGAGAGGGAGTAGAATAGCCTGCCTATACCTCCTCCACCAAGTATCCCCCTCCCCTTTTATTCTGAGTCTCACACACTCTTCAACTGACTTTTCAAAAAGATACACAGAGAAAGAGGTGTTGCTTAGGCTGGATAGGCTGTGGGAGTGAGTGAGAGAGAGAGAGAGAGAGAGAGAGAGAGAGAGGAGCAGTTGGAGGGCTCCTTGCTTGCTTCAATTCCCTCCCTGACCTAAGTAAGGGCAAGACTGGGACAGAGAGAGAGAGAGAGAGAGAGAGAGAGAGAGAGACACAATGTCTCCAGCGATGGCCCTTGGCTTCACTCAGTAGCCAGCACAGGCAGACGGCAGTATTGAACCACAGAAGACAGGATACCAGGGAGACAGGATACTTTCCTCTTTAATTGCCTTTTCTTTTGGATTAAACTCTGGGGACCATACAACAGCAGGTAAGCCAGCCTCTCTCAAGCCTCTCATAATGAAAGCTTTACAAACAGCTGAAGACAATCATGTGCTTCTGGAAAAGCAGCAGCTTATCAGCTACTCAGCTTTTTACTCTGATATGGAGCCAAAAGCTCAGGTACAGGTGTCATTTCTGAGCTGGAAGCAATTTATAAAGCCAATAAAGAGTTTTGTTTAAATGAATCCAGTGCTAAGTCTCTACACTGTATGAATGAAGCAACTTTACCCTGAAGCATGTAACTAATTCAGTGTGATTTAATACATTCAAGTCATTTTACATTTTGCATTAATTACACAAGGCAAGGCAAGGGAATACAAGTGCTGCAGTTAGGAGCCAGGCAGCTTTGGCAGTGGGACAAAAAGAAAGGAGTAAGTCATGAATCAAACATTTGTCAGTGAGTTACATCTTATGTTGCTGTATGAGTAAAGCTATTTAGTGTGAGGGCTTTTGTGCATTGCATGTGGGAAGAGGAGTCCACCTCCTCATCATAGAACAGGGGATGATGGTGTACTGAGATAGTGAGAATGTGGGTGAGAGAGAGAGAGAGAGAGGGAGAGAGAGAGAGAGAGAGAGAGAGAGAGAGAATAAATGATCCATCTAAGTTATCAGTTCATGCTTGGGAAGCAAGTATGCAGCATATAAAAACACATGCATGCACAGACACACACAATCTTTCACACTCATCCTCTCCCACAGCTGCCAATTCTCACATTCAGTACTCATTACACTAAAAGCAATACATTATACCAATACACTCCTTTACTAATTACAATTAAGAAGCCTAGGAATCCTTAGCCTGCTGCAAGATGACAACTGAGCTCTAAACTGAATTCCATTTCATTGTCATGAAGTCATCAGCATTTTTGGAGGACACATGCTTTCTGCCTCAGCAAACTGAAAGAAAAATGTGATCTGCACCTCACTTTCAGCAGGGGATTCTAGCAAAGGTGTGGCTGAAGTCGCTGTCAAAGCTCTGTTTACCTACCTACAGTATCTGTCAGTGTCCAGGGACTAATGTGGAAGAGCTCTTTGCAACCTCTCTCTCTCTCCTCTCTCTCTCTCTCTCTCTAAATGTGGCCGCTGTGCTCTCAGTGATGTCACCGCTGTCACATGACAAAGACAGTTGGTGGTGAGATATTGCTCATTAACATTTTTGCACTTGTTCCAGCTTTTTATTTTCTAAGCGTATCCTGTCCAACTGCAGCACATGTTCTGCAAGATCCCCATCTTAGTCAGTCAAATAGACACTTGAAGAAGTAGATTTGTGAACACAGATTGGGTAAGTATCAGTCTCAACTTGTCAATGAATAAATCAAAAGTGACACAAGCTTGGGATTTTACCAGAGCACCATGATTTTGGAGCTCGACTGAGTGTCATTGGCTTATCTTGTGACATTATTTCAGCCTTATGTCACTTGAGTTATTTCTCATGGGGAAATAGTTGAACTGTGAGATGAGGTGTTCCTTCCCATCACTGGAGTGAGACTGCAGGGAAACACAGCTCACACTTTGCTGTGATGGTTAGAGGTTTGGCTGAGGGCGCACTTCCTCACCCCGCACAAGGTGAGGTGTCATGCTGTTTGTGTGTGGTTTGTGCTTGCATATTTTATTTTAAAAAATTGCATTGAAGTAGTTTGTGCAAAGTGAACTCGAGAAATGTAAAGCAGAAGAGTTACAGTGACAAATATTTTAAATAGTTTGGCTTGTCAAGAGAAGGAGGAGGAACTTAGGAGTCACCCTCTGCTTGGTCAGAGTTTTTCCCGTAGGTCTGGCTGGTTTCAACAACAGCTGCCACTGACACATGCACAACTCCAGTCGTATAAGGATCTCTGGTTGTGAATGCCAAAAATGCAGCTAAGACACATTTGGATATTTCGCAGAACAGTGGCATTTATAACTCATAACTCATGCTCTCTTGGTTTAAAAATAAACCCCAAAAACTCCATAGCAACCCAAGATCTTCGTTCGGTCATTTGATGAGCAATATGGCAAATAGCAAAGCACACTTGTTAAAAATAGTAGACTTGTGTATGGAGTGCTGTAGTAAAATCAATGTAAACACCAAATGGGATCTTGCCCATAAATTATTTTTTCAAACACTTATCCAGGTCAGGGTGGAGGCAGCATGCTAAGCAAACTAGCCCACACGTCCCTCTCACTAGCCACATCCTCCAGCTCTAAAATGTTCCCTGGACAGACTGGATATATAATCCCTCCAGCAAGTTTTGGGTCTGTCCCACAGTCTTCTCCCAGCTGGACATGCCCGGAATACTTCTCCATCGAGGCAACCAGGAGACAAACTGTCTAGATGCTCTAACATCCTCAGTTGGCTCCTTTCAATGCTCAGGACTCTTGGCTCTTCTTCAAACTCTGACTGGTGAATCCTGGCACTCTGGAGAGGAAACTCATTTTGGCCACTTGTATCCATAATTGTAATAATAATTTGTCAGTACCCAGAGTTCTTCACCAATGTTGAGGATTGGAACATAGATCGACGGGTAAGAGACTCAGCTCTCTCTTTTCCACGACATTCTGGTACAGCATCTGTATCACTACAGTTGCTGCACTGATCCACCTATCCATCGCACACTTCATCCTACAGTCTACCATTTTCAGGCATCATGGCCTCAGATTTGGAGGTGCTGACACTCATCCCAGATGCTTCACATTCAGCTGCAAACCAATCTAGTGTGTGTTTGAGGTTACAGCCTAATGAAGCCAATGGGACTACATTATCTGCCAAAATCAGAGAAGCGATCCTGAGGTCATCAAGCTGGACATTTCATGATCCTTGGCCCCACCATTAGATTCTATCAATTCAAATCACAAACAGAAATGGTGACATGCGACAGCCTTGGCGGAGTTCAAAACACAGAGGGAAAGTGCCTGACTTACTAAATCTGAGGGTCTGTCTATGCATCTGTTGTGCATATGAGTGACTTTGAAGTCCACAGAAGTGTGAAATTAAGCAATTTCCACCTCTTCCTCTTTTTTCACTCTCAGAGAGGAAGTGACATCATCGTGACTCTTTCAGTGAACGGTATAATGACAGACACTTGGAGACGCTCATCTGTCCAGTGATGTCACTGACTTGGAGAGAAATGTGTATTTAGTGAACGCAGTGAGGCAGGATGACTGGTCTGACCAAACGCCACAGCGTAATTTCACACGAATGTTAGTCAGACAGAGTTCTTTAATTCTCTGCCATTTTATTTTCCATTTTAGCTTTGTTTCACAATGAGACAATACAGCTCATTCTTTTATGATTAATAATTTTTCTCTTCTGAAGAAGAAGATGGTAAACAACAGGCAAAAGAGCAGAGTTTGGCAATCAAATCAAAAACAACCCAAATGACCATCCAGCAAACTTTAAAATTATTCCTGATTGTAATTTGGAATAGTAAATTATATCAAGTATTATAAAACTGTGGCAAGAACTCTACAATGTGAATTTAAACTCCACATCCACCCCCATAAGCACTTATAAGTAGTTTATGAACAATCAGCTCACTATGAATTGTAAGCACTTCTTTATTCATTTTCAAATTCCATGCCCGTCCGTCCTTGTGAAGCATTTATGAGTGATGTATAACACATCACATAAATGTTTGAATATTTGTATGGACATATAAAGACATCTATTCATTGGTGTTAATACTATAAGAACTGAAAATATCATATTTTAGAGAATGTAGAGAAATTGCATTTATTTGGAATATGTCTCACCAAGGTCATAGATGGTCTACATTTCCCATAATGCTTTGATGTCAGGCTAAAGAAACACATGTAGGTAAAGTTATTATACCTGAAATCCACCTCAGAAGAAAATCTGGACTCATAACCACACAATTTTCAAGTATTACACTACCAGCAAGTAACTCGTACACATAAAAAAAAAAAAAANAAAAAAAAAAAAAACAAGCTACAACTTTAAAATGTGCCTTATATACATTTACAACTAGAAATATAGAGAAAATGCATTAAGGAACATAAATTACCTGCTTGTACACACATTTATATATGCTTGAAATTACATTACATTCTGTTAAACTGCATTGTTGAATGTTTATCATCCTTATTAATGGTTAAGGATTTTAAATTAAATTTTTTATGGCCCATAATATCAGCCCAAGTCACAAATTGTTTGTTTGTTTATTTGTTTATTTATTTATTTTTTTTGGGGGGGGGGGGNGGGGGGGGGGTGTATTTGATCACCATTTATTTAGATATCATAGCATCTGTAGTATTTTGACAAAATTCTGTGTCTGGATGTGTCATTCAACACATTGTGAATTGAAGCCTGGGAATAAAATATAAAATGAGGCAACTTGTCTCATTGTCTTTAACTGAACTTTCTTCCAAAGGATTTTATTTTATCTTCACCTCTACCGGGCCTGACATTATGTCACATGATGTCATGGCAGTGATATGAGGTTGACACGCTTTCTTCCTATATGTCAACTAAAATTAAATACTGTACCTCTGTTATTGGTGTTGCATCATGTAAATTCAAGGTTTGTTCCTCCAACCTGCTTAGTTACACCATGTGCCTAAAATGACAGCCATTGACACCAAAATTAGTAAAAAGGTTTTTCAGTTTAACACACTAAGACTTAAAAATACTCCCAAAATCTATCTTTTGAATAAATCTCTTGTGGCTGCAAAATGTTTGTAGTTTCTTCACTGATGGAGAAACTGAGCTTTGGTCAACTTTAATTAAGACAGTTACACTGGATTCCAATGGTGGCTAATTTTCACAGCATTAAAATCAAAGGATGGATGTCTCAGAGGAGGATCTTAGAGCATGTACGTGTTTTTGGGTGGAATATTATTTTATCACAGCCATGCAAAACATATCTTCCCTTTACTATACAAAGACAACCAAATTGATAGGAAAAGTTCTGAAAAATTCTTCCTGAGAGAGAGAGAGAGAGAGAGAGAGAGAGAGAGAGAGAGAGAATATAGGATCACAAATACAAAAATTTCAATCTGTGAAGCTCTGATCTAGCTGGCATTTAGCCACGAGACTTCAGACAAATGGTTAACCTGTGACATAGTATCATATTTGAGTCTGCTTCATCCATATGTCGTCTTGCTGTCTCTATTCATAGAACAGCCAGAACTTGATCTGGCTCCTGATCTCCATCGTAAAGCTGATATCCTTTCATGACATGAATCCAGAGGAATCTGGTGCTTGATAAGTTGGTTTCAGTTTGCAGAAACCCACTCGCAAATAATCCAATATGTACTGTTGCTATAGGAAATGCGGTGCTTTTCGGACTACAGCTGAGTTAGCTGTAATAACATAATAAATAATGACTATAATTATATTAATGAGACGTGGAAGTGAGTGTTCTGGCATCGTCTATGAGCTGATGAATGACTGATGCTGCAGCTGCACCCATCCGTATGCTTGGAGTTTGTACATCACTTAAAAATGCTCAAGTTGCCATATTGTGAGACTGAACACTATATGCATGCATGCCCATGCACATGCGTAATGCCACACCAAGATCATGTATGACCCAACTTGGAACCTGTTTCAACTTGTAGAGACTTGTTATTGCTGTTGTGGCTTTAGGAGTTATACAAGTTCATAAAACACTTGTAATAACACCTCCAACACGCTTTTATAAATAATCACATTTCATACATGACTCATTCAGGAAGTATCGGAGCTGAGTTGTTTGTGAAGCAAAGCTGGAGTGTGTTTGACGTTGTTTTAAGTCATTAATATGAGCAGTGATATGAAGAGAACTCTAACTTTCTCCTTCGTTTGCTCATTAGAGAAACATTAACTGCTGAGGCTGAGGATCAGATTAATGTGACATCAGGAGAATATTACAAGATGAAACCTTCCACCTGTACTGACATTTTACTCCAGCGTGACATGCCAACGTTAGAGTTTTGTCACTATGAGGTATTAATAGAAGCCATCAGTACAGTGAGACAAGCTGTAAATGCTTGAGGTTTGACCACGACTCTGACAGTGACAACGTCATTTAGTGATACTGGACCAAACCTGAAATGCAGCATCCTGAAGAAAAGTACTCAAATGAATCACTTAATTAAAAGTAAGTGAGCAAAAGCAGCATACCACAGAAGTACTCCATTACAAGTAAAAGTACTGCATTACATTTTTACTCAAGTAAAAGAAAAATATACTCACATAGCAAAAGTAAAAGTAGAATTTAGCCTCGCCTTGTATCTTCTTTTGGGGATTTTCATTCTTTCAGATCAGTTGAAGAAAATGAAGAAAAGAAGGATGGAAGGAAGAAAATAAGGAAGGGAAGGAAGGACAGAAGGAAGGAAGAAAATAACAAGAAAGAAAGAAAGTAGGAGGGAAGGAGGAAAGATGAGAGGAAATTAGGAAAGAGGAAAGGAAAGATGAAAGAAGAGTAAGAAGGAAATAAGTAAATGTGATTTTTATTAGTTTTTGTAATGCTGGATGTAAATTTTGTAGCTTCAAAATAACTCCACTTGTCTGATAAAAGTTGTGGAGTAAAAAGTACAGCATTTCTCCTAGAAATGTAAGGAAGGCAAAGTTTGAGTCACTGAAGCCATCTGAACAGAGAAAATTTGTCTTCCTCCTCTGTTTATCTTTACTTTCCTGGACCATAGCTGTTATGTAAAATCGGACCCACAGAGGCCACTGGCTGTCTCGGCTGAAACGTGCTGGCCATCAGGAACCTCGGACAGATTTGTACCCCTACTTTAGAAATACACACATCTTTCAATATCAGATAGATGGATTTTAACTTCAAATATGGTTTTCATATTAGGATAGAAGAGTTTCTCAGAATTACAGCATTTTGTCAGCATCCCCTGGTAGAACAATTTTCCAAACTCGCTTGCAAAGACCATTTCTCACTCCTTTTTTAGTCACGTTGGGTTTGTATGGTGAAGGTATCAAACTATACAAATGAAAAGACTAATTTTTCTAACATGTAAAAAGGGTTATTCCATTATTTGTGGCTCCTGTCATCACTCCATCCCTCATGTATTTGGATCCATGCCAAAGTTTAATGGCTGCACTGACTCCCTGTCTATGTCTATTTCTCTGTGACAGTGTCACTGTAGGACAATTTATCAGTACATTATTCTGATAATTCTGTAACATAATATGTAATCGCTAAGAGAGCTTTTCCATTGAATGTCTGCAGATGAACAGGCTTTAAACTGAGACTATACATGTGACCAACTTCAGCTCATCCTGTGTTCTGTAAACTGAAGTCTAGTATCAAGGACAACTTGAATATGTTAGTCTTATCAGACAAGTGTAACAGTCTGTACCAATGCGGCAAACGCTGCAGAGAACACTGCAAAAAATCTCTCAGTGAACACCAGAGGCATATGTGAAAATGAAACTGTAACTGAAATCAGCATAAAACTATAACCATAATAAACCATCTGACCTTAAAACTAGCAACAACAACATATTTAGCTTCATGTAAGTAATGGAACTTCAGAAATTAAAGTTTAAGGTGCTTGAAACTGTTTGCCCTGCAGTGCAGCTTGTTTTAGGAGACATGCTGCGTTCGTTGCACCTCTGAACTGGGAAGCCATAACTCTGAATTTCACATCATTTATGACCGCGTGTTTGAGATAAACAAAGTGCGAGATGACATGGACGCCTCCATGAAAACTTTGTTTTGTTTGTTCTGCTGGACCAAAAGAAGCTAAATTTTAACATTTATGAGCTATTTACCTTTTCACTGCATTGCCAGTTTAAATGTTTAGCCTGTTATACATTTAAAGATTGTTTGCCTGACTTTTTGAGTAGGAATTCCAAGTTGAGGACTTTTTGCAGTCAGAGATTGGAAATTCAGAGTAATTAAAAAAGGAGTACCAATTTTTGCTTATGAATATACAGTATTTTTTATTTTTTATTTTTTTTGCTTTTCATTTCTACCAAACCTGTAAACAACAAACAGCCATTTTTCTGATGCTTAAAATAAGCAGAATCATCTTATTTTCCCAAAATAGATGGTTGGAATATTAGTCAACCATCGAATCCAGTTTCCAGACTTTAAAAAAACAGACTGAACATGTTAACAAGACCAGTTATCTTGAAAAAAGTCTAATAATCTAACGCATATGATGCGTGATAAGATTATTATTCTAGTAATAATAATAATAATAATAATAATAATATATATATATATATATGTATATATATAACATTGAATCATATCAAAAAAAGATTTTGAGATTTTCTTGAATTCCTGTTTTTTTGTAGTATATACAGTATATTCTCACATATACTGTATGACATACTGTATGTTTGATTAACTGAATATTAAATTTTAAAGTAGTATTCTGCCCATCAGTGGTATCCGCTGACCACTGACAAAATTTTACAGCCCCTTTCTTTGCTTTGGAATGAAGGCAAATGTTTTGTGGGGCCTATAAATACATGTGACAGCTGGACTTGATGGCCAGGTCCCGGCCTTGCCCAAAGCCATGGGGTAGATTTTTTAGTCCTGCTTTAAATTTCGGCTCAGGCCTTGACTGGGGCCTTGCTGGTTGTAAACTCTGTTATTATCAGAAGGCATTGGGGTATTAGATGCTGGATCAGTATCATTCTGACAATGATTCAGATGCCACGAATATATGTGCCAAGGGTCAGATTTAGGCTTATTGTATGCCAGCTTGACTTTATTTTCCATAAAGGCAACTGGGAATGTTGCGTGCCAGACTGGAACGCAGGCCATGTGGCTTTGGAATCCCCATTTGCTGTCCTGAGGAATTCAGTACTATCAAGATCATAGTGAGCAGTCAAGTTTGGATCAAACACTGGAGTCAGTTTGCTGGAATGTGATTGACAGAAACAAAATTGGAGAAAGTTCAGGCAAACAAAGAGGTTTTGTCATTATTAGTGCCAGAGAAATTATAGTAATTATTTATTATGATCAGTAATAATTGTGCTTGAAATTCATCCAATTGTCAATCTGTGAATCTTGCGCAGTTACTATTGCGGTGAAACAATATGTCCCCGATGATGCATTACACAACCATGTAATGTTGGAACCAGTGTCCTTTCAATGTAACTGTGATTGAGTAAATTAATACCCATCTTGGAGTTTCAGATGTAGTCCAATAGCCAAAAAAGGCCTAAAATTAAGAGAAAATGTTTATTTTTGGGAAAATGGAGTACATGAGGGTGATGATGTGAACTGACTTGTTTAAGCACACAGATATATTTCATTTGGCAGTGTGCGGGCTTCTATGAAAATGGTTTTAGCTGAACTTCAGACCTTCTGTAATAAACCAAAAACAATATTTTTGTATTGTTTCAGGCAATTTGAAGGAGACAAAGAACTTTCAGGATACGGTCAATTACATTTGCTAAACCTCTTTGCTCCAGCAATGACCTGGCTGTTGGGACCAAGACTTTTCTTTAACCTATATTTTATTGAGATGCTTTCCCGAAGTGTAACTTTTTTAGTCACACAGCCTCAACTGTAACTACAACCGCACTGAAACCTTTCTGCTGGCTCTGCTGAATGAGACTGACAACACAAAATGAGGCTGGCAGATACAGAAGCTGCACTGGAGTTTCATGGCATCAGCCCAGAATTTAAAAATAAACTATCAAGTGCCTAATTCAGTGTCGTAGATGGTACTGAGCAACTCTGTGTGACTCATTTACAGTACTGCACTTGTGCCCAAGCTATGCCCGATGAAATGCCCTCTACCCCTCCATTTCTCTGTTATCCAAACTCTCTGGCACGTTTTGAATGGTGACAGTTGTGTAACCTGTTGTGCTTTACTCAGTGATAAGGAACCTCTATTTAAACCTAATAGAGAGCACGGGAATTAATCTCCAGTCAAGAATTATTTCTCTTTGGAGCCACATGTGAACTCACTGAACTTCCAGGACTGAGATAAGGAATGTTCTTGATATGTTAGTTTGCCATATATTGTCTTTCTATTTGAACTGAGAGATGCAACCATTGCTATCTTACACCCTTCGCTTTCATGTGTTTGGGTCGTTTTCCTGGAAACCAGTGGGATTCAAAGAGATTGGTTTCAAGCGTCATTAGAAGTCATTGGGGTCTAAACTCTACTGACCATTTCTGCAGAAGAAGATAAACATTTTCTTCTGAGTTGAACTGGAACCTATGATGGACTGGCTGCCAAAACTCTGTACACTGCATATAGAGTCTAATCCTTTATAACACCCAGTTCATGTAGAACATCTTGTTTTAATTTAGTTGCATTGATTCAAATTGTTATTGATGTTTCTGGTCCCAGCGTTCCACTGTTGGCCTCTCAGATTGTCATAAATAGATTATTATGTGAATGTAGCTGTGTTTGTGTGTGTTGCTGTGTGCTGCATGCATGTGTGTGTGCTTAGGAGAAAATGTATGTCATAGTTTAGGGAGCTTGTTTAGAATCAGATTGTCTCAATGCATGAATCAGGGGTCATGGAGTTATGACATCACCCAAAGAGGGGATTTTGGGAAGTTGGGGGTGTTATCTGTTTGCAATTAAAAAGTCCTGTTGATGTCATATCTGAAATCGATCACAAAGAGCATGCTTGTTTGGTCCCACGCCTGTTTTTTGTTTTTTTTAGACCATTATAAAGCTTAAACACATACATGTGCATCTCTAGCAGCAGCAGTTCAAGGCAGCTGAACTTGCTGTTTCGTCCTGAAGACATTTCAAAACTCATCCAAATAGCTTCTCCATTTCTGCTAAAAACACACTATACTCTGATTTTTGTCTGTACCATGATAAAGGCAATATGTATAAGCCATAAATA
>VXCM01000959.1:128795-195218 GCA_014773175.1 Lucifuga dentata
ATCCGCATTACATTTTCACACTCATTTGGATCAGTAGGTGGCTCCATGAATTTGAAAAATGATTTCTTAACATTATGAGACAGGCCACACTTTTATATTTGTGTTAATTCCTTTAAAAGAGGCATATGAATTATCAGCAGGTGTAATTAGGTCCAGATCTGCATAAATTTTAAAAGCTATGTTTCTTCAAATAATGAGTGCAGTCCTATAGTTGTTTCTCCCTTTTTTCTACAGCCAGTATATTATTCATACCAAACAATTTTTTTGTTTAGGCTTTTTTCAGCCTTGGTTGAGGTATGCATGCTAATGAGTACCCTTCCAGTTAGTGCTGAATTTATATATATAGAATATATATATTCAGTATATGCAAGTATATATAAGAACTCAAAGCAGGAATGATTGCTTGTGTTGCCTGTGTGTATGTGCACACGTGTATTTACATGTGCATGAGTGAGACAGTGAGAGAGAGAGAGAGAGAGAGAGAGAGAGAGAGAGAGAGAATGTATAATATATATAGCCTATCATCTGCAGAACAGACCCGAGGTCAGTTATATGCTGCATTTCATAAACTGTCAAAACTTCAAACAGTTCGTTTGCAGCAGCGACCCAGTAGAGACACAGACTGTCTCTCCTCCTTTAACTTTTACTGAGAGACACAGGAAACAGACCACGAAGCTAAATCACTGTCATGACAGTTGAGCTGCCATCACACACAGTGGGAATTTGGCTGTGAAACAGGGAGCATATCTCAGCTGTACTCTTTTGGCTGATTTCTGACACAGGAGAAACAAAATGGCTTGTTTTATGATTTTGCAAATAAAGAAATTTAAAAGAATCTTCAAGCAAAGTTCAAAATGAACGTGTGTGCAAACCACAATTTTTGACATTCTTGTGGGTGAAGACATGTGTTCAGGTGTTTTGTTTGAGTGACACTCAACTGAGGTTGACCCCAAAACATACCTAACCTGAAGCAAAATGTTTGCATGTATGAGTACAGAGGAGAGACAAAGTAAGAGAAGTGGTTGGATATGTAGGTACAGTAGACGAAGGCCTTTAGGCACTTGTACATTTAGACACTATGTAGGACTGAACTTACACTATAGGCAGATCAGTAAAATCCAAACCTGAGATTCAGACACTGGGAACAATTAAATGTATGATTTATTTCCAACCATGTGGCGGAAATCACAACTGATCTGACTGTACGTGATCCTAGGGTCACATGTACAAAAGAGGCAACCTCCTTCCTATGCCAGGCAGTTTCCAGCAGGTTGTTTGGCTCGCGCACAGGCTGTCCTCTATCACCCCACAGAGAGAGAGAGAGAGAGANAGAGAGAGAGAGAGAGAGAGAGAGAGAGAGAGAGAGAGAGAGAGAGAGAGTGAAGGGGCTGAGTTCTGCTAAATCTCACTCTCTCAGCACCTTCAGAGCCCACATTAGTCCAACTAATACCATAGAGGGATGCGAAACTGTCTACGAGCGCCATTAAACTCATGGCAGCAGAAGGAGGTGCCGAAACCAACTTCCTTTGCATGAACATCCTCATACACACTCAACACGTATAGACAAACACATACCATATCAGCCGTTATTTTTGACATCCACTGTTTCAGGTGAGATGGAAGCATATCATCATCTCCTCATCTTTGTCTGCCAGATCACCTACAGCCATCTGTGTGAGAGTGAAGAGAGAAAAGTCAAAGGGCCTAAACGCCAAAAACGCCATAGGAATGCAAAAGATTGGCACCAAACAAGTTGCTTCTGACTGGTTGCCATCAGCAATTAACACCCTCTCAGACAACACGGCAATTTATATGTCAAGAGGTTTAAATATTAAAGTGGCACGGTGGTATGTGCAACAATTAACCAAAGAAACATCTCCCATTCCTGAAGGGTGTTTCAAAGAGTGTAAGGTCACGCACACAAAATAGGAATGTAAAACAGCAGCAGATCTCCAGGTGATCGGTGTCATTATATTGAAACTGAAAAGTCATTTTTAAATGTGTACGACGATTATGGTTTCCTTAAAGTAGTCCACATCTTCTGATTTCTTTCTTTTAACACCACATTAATATTATGTACTGCACACTATCGCTGTGACTCTCTTGCTTAACACTTAATGCTTTTTCTCTGTCAAGAGAGCTCATTACTGTATAGCACGATGTTTTGACAGTTTTATGGCAGCTCATGTCTTCTTCAATCCTCAGCCCCTTGTCACAGATGGGCTGCAGTGCCTCTGAGCAAATTCCCCAAAAAACATGGGATGAAATGTTGTTCCATGATGAAAATGTGAATGTAAGCTCGCAGATTGCACCTGTGTATTTGCTTAGTGGTTTTCTGTATCGCATTCACTATTTTAGTGGCATAAGAACTTGAAACCCTAATTCTAATTTCTTTACTCAACCTAAAATGCATTAGGAAAAAAAACTATATTGAAATGCATGAATTAAGTATAAAAGTAAATTGAAACTTTCTTCAGAATATTTCTTCCTTGTTTCTTTTATTTTGCATCTAAATATGCAGAAAATCAGGGTGTCATGTCTTATTAAATAATGACCTTCACCAGTATTTCATAAAAGACATCCAGTTATTTCTTCTTAGATGCTCCTTGGCCACAGCTTTGCCTTAAATATAAAGGTCAAGACTAAACTATAGTACATGACTTGATGACTGACTGATGCCAATTACCACTGACATCATCATTTTGACCTTCATGTGAAAGTAATTTAAGAGCTCAAATTCCTGTGGTGTCAATTATGTTTGACTGTAGTTTATATGAATTTGAAGAGCTTCATTCTGTGATCTGGTTGGTTCCTTTTGCACAGTAGCCAACCACACTGATCCTATTTGGCAATGAAGGTTGCTGGTAATATGAGTGAGATTATGGCTTCCTGTCTGTGGAGGCAATTTCCTCCGCACTTTGGAAAGTAGAAATATAATGCTCGATTTGGGTCAAACTACGTCAAACTCCTTTTTCTGAGACAGTATTTCTCTGAAAGATGTCAAACAGTATATCATCATCACGCTGCAAGCAAGGTCTTATTATGAAATGTACTTTGTATACAAACCTGCTCGTAGTTGTTTCCCTCATGCACGTCATATTTTATGAAAACATGAAAATTGGGGGGAGTTTTGCAGAACACTCCTCCTTTGGCAAGGGCCCACCCTTTTCACAGAGTCCAAAGCAGAGTTGCACACTCTCATACAAACATTTCTGCTTTATATGGCTGAGGTGACATCATTCAGTGCAGGTCCAATGGTTCTCCACTGTATTTATTCAACTCACCTTTCATTGTCCTGATGATATGCTTGGAATGTGACGGTGGACAGTCTGAGGAAAAGGAGGCCACTGCCAAATATCTTGCAGTCTCGGTGGATTTTGTAAAATAATGTGCTGCTTGTAGTGCATCTGCAGTGGGTAAGTTTCGAAGGCTTGTTTAGAACTTTTTGAGGTTCATTGCGTAACTATATTCACAATAATGAACAGGTGTTTAATAAACTTATTGTGAGCCAGGTTGTTTAAGCTTTAGATGAAGGAGTTGTCTTGTGTTTCCATTGTCTGTAATAAATTTGGTTTCTTTTGCATTGCAAACATGTTGAGGTTGAATATTCTATTAGTATGCCTCTACAAGTGTGCAGGAAGGCAATGCAACTTTGCATTCAATCTTTGCATGCATTCTGTTGGAGCCTGAGATGAGAATGGGCATGAGCAGCATAGAAAGAAGCTAAGAGAAAAGGAGACCACTCGGTGAGGGGGCATTAGTTACACTTTCACTCAGTTTGTGTTCTTAATCTCTATATCATCAGCAAGGATATAAATAGTAGTGTTTGACAGTTGTCGTTCAGAGCTTTGCCAGTTCTTCCACTAGGGAAGTAACTAGCAACTAAACAGACATAGTAGAGAATTTTATGTTTTTGTCTCTACTGTATAGCATACATGATGTCTTTCATTGCACAGTTTACTTTGTTGTTGTGTCTTGTTCTAGATTCCTGAAAGTGGATGTTTGGAGTGTTTGATGAACTTTATAAACTGACGTGAAATTTTGATGGCAAAATGTAATTTTTGTGTGGTAAAATGTTGTATTATTGACTTGTAATAGTTTACTTGTATAGTTAAAAGTTTCTGATTTATTTATACAGTAGTTCATAATTTTTGTGAAATGCCTGCAGAAACTCAGGAATCTGACTCAAGATGACCAAAAGACAACTAAGATAAAACATCGTACCCATGACTACTAATAATCTATATTTCAAAGTTACATGGTAGCTTTAAAATTGTTCAAACAGCAAACTAATGCCCTGCTCCCCCCCCCCCCCCCNCCCCCCCCCCCCCATTTTTAGACTGAAGAGGTTGCTTGAGAACGAGAAAGCTTACCAGGCACGAAAGGAGAAAGAGCATTCTAAACGCCTTGCCAAAGTGCGGGAGGAGCTGGTCAAGCTGAAATCTTTTGCCCTGATGCTGGTGAATGAGCGCCAACAGCACCTGGAGCAGATGGACCAACAGAGCCAGTGGGTCCAGGAACTCAGCCATCAGCTACAGCAGAAGGAGCAGGCTCTGAGTGAAGTCAGCGAGCGTGCTAAAGAGGATGGACATAGGGTGGTGAGCCTGGAAGCTGAGCTTAAGGAGAAAACAGCCAAGTTTGCCCAACAGCATGAGGAGATGACTGCTAAGCTGGCCAGTCAGGAGTTCCACAACCGACAACTTAATGCCAAACTTTTAGGGATTACTCATAAAGTGGAGGAGCTAGAGGAGAGCAACAGAGCCTTGAGGAAATCTGAGGAAGAACTGCAGGAGCTGAGAGAGAAAATCAGCAAAGGGGAGTGTGACAATTCAAACTTAATTGCTGAGTTGGAGAACCTGAGGAAGCGGGTGCTAGAGATGGAGGGAAAGGATGAGGAGATAACAAAGACTGAAAATCAGTGTAAAGATCTAAGAAAGAGGTTGCAAGAGGAGGATAGTAAAAGTAAAGACCTCAGGCTGGAGGTAGAGAAACTCCACAAAAGAATGATGGAACTTGAAAAACTTGAGGAGGCTTTCATTGTCAGCAAGACTGAGTGCACACAGTTACACAGTGCTCTGGAGAAAGAGAATGGCCTGACCAAAGAGCTGTCAGATGAAGTTGTAGCTCTCAGGATCCGTATGAAGGAGCTTGAGTCTTCTGAACTAAGATTAGAAAAGTCTGAGCTGAGCCTTAAGGATGACTTGAGCAAGCTGAAGACACTGACTGTTGCTTTGATGGATGAACGAAAGACCCTGATGGAAAGAATGAAGTCAGATGAGAAGAAAAAGGAAGAGCTGAGTAAGCTGGTCAAAGCTGAGCAGAGTAAGGTTATGGAAGTGACCGAGAGATTGATCGAGGAAAGCAAAAAGCTCTTGAAGTTGAAATCAGAGATGGAAACCAAAGTAGAGACTCTAAGCATTGAAAAGGGAGAGCTAAGCACAAAGTTATCTGCTGAAATGGATAAAAGCAAGGATCTTACTTCTAAAGTTGGCCAAATGAAAAAGAGGCTAGATGGGTTGGAGCAAGCAGAAAAGCTATCAATGAAGAATTCAGTGAAAGGTGAACTGGGAAGATTGTCTGACCCTGCTAAACGAGAGGATAATAAAGTGAAGGAACTGACCTTTGAAATTGAATGCCTTAAAAATCGTCTCAAACAACTTGAAGTGGTAGAGGGAGATTTAATAAAGACAGAGGATCAGTATGACTTGTTAGAGAAAAGGTTCTTAACTGAACAAGACAAGGCCAACATTCTTTCCCAGCAGGTGGAGGAAATGAGGAGTCAGATAGCACAGAACAAAGCAATTGAGAAAGGAGAGGAGGAAAACCAGGAGGAAGACCTCCAACAACGATGCAAGAGAGAGGAGGCCAAAACCAGGGAACTACAGGCTGATGTTGTGGCCCTTAAGGAGAAGATCCATGAACTGATGCATAAAGAAGATCAACTTTCTCAGCTGCAAGTAGATTACTCTGTCCTACAGCAGAGGTTCTTAGAAGAGGAGGAGAAATCCAAGAACATGAGCACGGAAGTTTTTCACCTCACCAAAGAGTTGGAGATAACAAAGCGTCACAGTCGAGCACTACGGCCCAGCTTAAATGGGAGGAGAATGGTGGATGTTGCTGTTACATCCACCGGCGTACAGACAGAGGTATCACCTGTTGGGACAGGAGAGGAGGACACCCCAGCTGTGTTTATCAGGAAGTCTGTTCAAGAAGAGAATCACATCATGAACAACCTCAGACAGAAGTGCCTGAAGAAGCCAGCAGAGAAAAATGGTGCTATTGAGCGTTGCCCTTCATCTACCACTGACATAGGTTTCAAGAAATCCTGGATTCCCTGGATGAGGAAGAAGGACAATGCTCCTCAAGAGACCAATCTGGAAAAGCCATTACATATTAATGGAGATCATATGCCCTCTGAATTGACCATGTCTCAAAAGCAAGGACAGCCTTTACACATCCGAGTAACACCAAACCACCAAAACAACATAGCTACGCTGGAGATTAGCAGTCCCACTGCTGCTGATATTTTCTCTAGCTCAGCTCCTCTCAGCCCCAACCCATCTCACCCTAAACCCAAAATCACAATCATTCCCACCCACCCTGCTGCCACCCAGAGGGCAAGGTCCAGCACTGGACCTCAGGGTCCTGAAAGAGCCAAGTCTCCAGTCAGTATCACAACTATATCCAGAGCCAAGTCTCCGGAAAGCAGTCGAGCATCCTGCTCGGCCTCCAGAAGGCCGTTGTCCCCTGTCTCTATTATGACAGTCAGCACTGCTGTAGTGCCAGAAGCATCTTCCTCTCCAGAGCCTCAAGAGATGACAATGGGTCGAGCCGTGTTCAGGGTTACCCCTGAGAAACAGATGGTCCCAGTCCCCATACGGAAATGCCACAACAACACTAGCATCATCACCACCACTGATGATAACAAGATCCACATTCATCTAGGCAACAGTAGCCACCCGAAGATGGTCGTCAGGCCAGTGGCTTCTGTAACAGAGAACAAGGAGATGACTTTATCAACTGGGACAGTTCTGCGCTCTCCTCGCCAAATCACCACCACTGCCTGCAGGAGCACGCAGAGTAAAGTGATGAGTAGTATCACCATTACTCCTGTTACATCCACCACTTCCAGAACCACACAAAGCATGGTAAGTTGTGCTCAAGCTGTATCAAGGCTTTTTTTAAATTTTTTATTTTTAAAACTTAGATTTTTCCAGTGAAGAGTATTTATGAAAACACTGGGGGTGACTCATTGATAGAGAGGGAGGTGAACACTGGTTTACTTTATAGTATTTCTGATTACTTTATACCTTATTCTGTTTACTTTCTAAATTTCTCTGTTACACGTACATGTGATATAAGGCAAAGTATAAGTTAAGAGACAATTTAATTTTACACTGCGAGTAAGCAATGGGTAAAACAGCACTGTGGTGGTGTTTCGGCGAACCTTATAATACGCTCTTTGTGGCTCAGATGATAGCGTGACAGGAATGGCTTTCTGAACAGGCACCAGAACTAATCATGTGGCATCTTGCCATTCTGATGCAGCCATGCTGTAATTTATACTTGTTATACAGTATTTACTTTCACAAACAGCTACACACAGCTCAGTACCTCTTTGCTGACACAAAACAGCCTTTTGCCATTACAGCACACTGAAACCTAGCATGGGTAAGCACTCACCTGCTGGGGCTGAAGTGAAAGAATGATTAAATATTTACATTTTTCATTCACACGGTTTCTTTAATGCATATGATATGAACGTTGTTTACAGTTTCAGAATTCTCCATTCCTGTAATGGGTTTTGCCCTATTTCCATTGTTTATTCCTTACATTCCCCTCAAGTGTGTTTCCCTCTTCATTCTCCTGCCTGAACAACTATACTCTCTCTTTTCATTATCCAACAGATTGGGAACGACGCCCAGCCACCTCGCACAGGGCTGACCCGCATCCCAATGTCCAAGAGCTTGAAGACGGGAAAGACTGTGCTGGGATCCCTGGGGATCTCAGGTGGAGTGAGGCTGGAGTCACGAGCAGAGAGTCAGTCTATGAGGATAGAAATTAAGAAAACTACAGTAAATGGTAATGCATTTCAAAATGGAGGAAAATGTTGATGGACAAAAACACAGCAATTAATCAGAATGGACAGAAGGTGCTCAGACACCACGCTAATTAGATACCGATACAATGGTGCTACAGAGAGATCATGAGCTGTGATCTGTGTATAACTCATTAAAAGACACAATGGAATTTCAAACTAATTAAAATTAGTAGTTAATTTTAATTGTTACAAAGCCTTTACTTATTTATCTCATATAAATGTCTACCATTTTGACAGAAACATATTCTTTGTATAACAGTGTGCATTATAATTTGGGATGTGGGTTAAATATTATGTCAAACTGTTCTGCTACTAATTGCTTCTTGCCTTGAGTGGCTGTTTCTTTCTCATATAATGACTGTTGATATATTTGTAAAGAATTTGGCTATTATAGGTCAAAACATTTGTTTTCATGTAAATGATGTCTTTTTCCTGTGAAGAATTTGTACTGAAATGTATTTTAAATAAATCTGGTTTTTAAAAATGAATGAGATGCTCATTTAAGATGGAAATTAAGTGACACAAACATGCATAGCATTTAAAAAGGATTGTTTTCATCTTTGCAAGTTGGTAGGATCCAATGCATATGATTGTTTCAGTTATTTCATCACATGGGACTACTGCCTTGAAGCTACGGCTCAGCTAACTAATTATATTAATTATCTGTGGCATGTCTTGTCATTGGCTTGGAATTTTAGATTGTTTTATGTTTAAACTCTGTTATCAATCAGCATGGATCTCCTTGCCAACATCCCTCATGATTATGTACCATGGACCATGCGAGAAAGAGCTGTTTAGTGCTCTACTGATAAAATAAAATAGAAATAGAATGTAAAAGACAGAATTCAGTAATAGGAACTGTAAATACAGTCACACAGATAATCAGAAACTAAACAAATCATTGAAAAAGAAAAAGATAAGTAAATAAATGTACAGACAATAAAAAATACTTCAAACTGGGACAATTCTGTGCATCAGTTCAATAGTATGGAGATTTTGTGGCTATATAAAGCTTAAACATTCCAAATGATAGCAGGGTTCTAAAGCAATGGTAACAAACTAGGGGCTTTAAAGAATTTACACTTGTGATTATAAAAGTTTTCCATTAAAATAAAAGTTGGTGATACAGTTGTGTCGTATAATCATACAAGGCATTAATGAAAGTAAAAATAGAAGCAAAATTCTCGCCAAAACTCAATATCAAATGTTCCAATGAGATAAATATGAAGAATGATTTATTTTTATAGATCACAGAATGCGCAAAGATCTGCAATGTCCACATATTTGTCATTAACAAAATGCCTGATAGAGTTCAGCTTTCATATTTATTTTTTTCCAAAACTATTGCGCTTATTATAGAAAATGTTAGAAAGGGGCGTGTTCATCTCGATAAGGCAATGATTACGTAACGTACGTAACCACGTTCTATTGGCCCGGAAGCTTCCTGCTTCTTCCTCTCGGATGAGCTAAACTAGACATGTATAAATCAATACTTCAGTGATTGAATACTAAGATCAGACAGAAGGGAAAATACATCCACTTCTTCTTTATCGTTACCCTTTGATTTAACGTTTTGTCTTTTTGTTTGGCGTGTGGGTCTTGGCAAAGAAGAGACGGCTGTCAACTAAAGTAGCTTATTTTGCTCGAAGCGGATTGCAGCCATGATGGCGTCAAGCTACAACGCTAAGGAAGAGGACGGACACCATTCGAATGCTGCGAATCATGGTGGTGCCGGGGCTGTGAAGAGCAAAAAGCCGGACAACACTGCGTTTAAGCAGCAGAGACTGCCAGCCTGGCAGCCCATCCTCACGGCTGGCACCGTGCTGCCTGCGTTTTTCGTGATCGGTCTCATCTTCATCCCCATCGGAATCGGCCTGTTTGTCTCGTCGAACAACATCAAAGAGTTCGAGGTAACGAAAAAGTTAAGATTAAAAGTGTCAGTTAATATTAAATTTAACAATCCTTTCCTATTTTTAACATTAAAACCAAATCTCACCAGACAGTATTACGTTCTATGCTGGTTTTCGTCTGTGCATAGGACGTACGCCAAACTCAGTTAAAAGTCTGACAATTAAAGAGTTTTGCTTAAAATCAAAAATACATGCACCAACACATACAACTGTAGAATTTTCTGAAATTTTGTAAGCCAGTCTTCAATTCGGCATACATATAATCTGACATCGAGCAGAAAACATTTATTTCAGTAAGACTTCAACCATAAGATTTGGTTGTATTTTTCCCCATTCACCTTCCTGTACAGCCACACTATCACGTAACTACAGAGGGCAGCAGCAAGCTTCTTAACCTGGTCGAAAAGGTAGATTTTACTAAACAGTTGCCCCTTTCTTGAATATTTAATGAAGATGAATACAAGCAAGACGAGAATAAATAAGCCGTATCTTAATAACTGTCATATTTCTGAATAGTTTAGGCTTGTTTATAAGGGTTTTTGGCTAACTAAGACCTTCCTCATTTTCAGGTTGATTACACAGGTACTGACATATCAAGTCCATGCTACAGTTGTGCCCAGAACTTCAGCTGGAACAGCACAACACAGTGTGTCTGCTCTGTGAACTTCACGCTGGAACAGCCTTTTGAGGTAAGCTAACCTTCTGAAGCTGCTTTCGAACAATATGCAACCAATGAATAATACATGATTTCAGCTCCAAACTGCAAGTGATGCATGGAGAGTACTGGATAAAAAAAAAACTGCACTGCCCATTAAGGCTTATTTCTGTCCATGGAGAAGGACACTCAAGGTCTGGTTTGAGCTTTATTACCATTGATTATTCCAGTTTTAGAACATCCATTTAGCCATGCAGTCCAGGAACATCTTCAGAAGGCTGTTAATGGTTATCTATAAAAGCCCTTTGTCTGACGTGTACCTTACTCATGGGTTTCATCTCAAAATTTCAGCATTTCTCAGATGAATATCCATTATTACAGCATAGGTTTGGTTGATAATTTAACATAATTAAATTACTAGCAATTTTTAATCGAAGCTGGAATAACCTGCGATAAAACAACCTGTGCACCTTTAGGTAAGTCATATTTGGTACATAGAGTCTGCCATTACACTCTATTGAAGTCAAATGTTGATTTAGTTCTGTGTATGAGGAATATATCTTACACCATCTCTCCTCTTCTGCAGAGCAATGTCTTCATGTACTATGGCTTATCCAACTTCTATCAGAACCACAGACGCTATGTGAAATCCAGGGATGACAGCCAGTTGAATGGTGATCGCTCAGCTTTGAAGGTATAATACTGGAAATGTGCTTTTATATTATGCAGAGAATTCAGTAAATGTCTCTTGCACCAGTTTAACACTGTTTGCTATCTATAGAGCCCGAGCAAGGAATGTGAGCCGTACCGTACGAGTGAAGGCCTGCCCATTGCTCCATGTGGGGCCATAGCTAACAGCCTTTTCAATGGTAAGATAAATATAGTAAATGGCTTTATATTTTAATCTGCAGCAGTGTGAGGGATATTTCCACTGTCATGGTCAGCTGTCACCATTTAAAACTCCTGCTTCTAAAGTCCTGTATGTAAGCCTGAGTTAATAATTTGCAGTATAATTTCGGTGTAGTTATTGTGAGTAATATTTCTCTGTTTACAGACACTTTGGAGTTGTATTATATTGATTCCAATTCTACCAGAAATCCAATTCCTCTTACAAAAAAGGGAATTGCATGGTGGACAGACAAACATGTCAAGTTCAGGAATCCTGACGGAACCAACAACAACCTTACTTTAGCATTCCAAGGTAATTTTTAATCAAACTGTACACAGGACTCCTCAGCCTTTTTCTAGCTGAGTGGCAGTGACTAGCTTGATCTTGTTTCATGTTTTCTTAGGCACATCCAAGCCAGTCAACTGGAGGAAACCAGTGTATGAGTTAGACCCATCAGAACCTGAAAACAATGGCTTTATCAACGAGGATTTCATTGTGTGGATGCGCACAGCTGCTCTGCCCACCTTCCGCAAGCTCTATCGTATTATCCAGAAGAAGTCTAGCATGACCCCCACTCTGCCCAGCGGAAAATACGTCTTGGATATCACTTACAGTATCCTTTTAATTCCAGCCACAAACAGTGTTGTGGTATTGGGTGAAGGGCTGGTTTGCTGGTGCAAGTTAATGAATTTTACTGCTGATTTTAAATCATTGATAAAGCTGCAGTAGTGTGAAGTTATTATGCAAAAACTTAGTTAAATACAAAATAATAAATACAACAACTTTGGCCCCATATTTGGCCTGTGTTGTCCTCTTAGGTTGGGTGTCTATGACGATGGACCATATCTAGAAAGATTAATATGACAATCATTGTGATATTTGTATGCTATAGTTTTCTAAAAACCCAAACTCTACAGAAATAAAGTGAAGATATGTGGACTGCAACCAGTCACATGACATTTGTAAGCCCTGAAAAGTAAGAGTGTACTAGGCTACTTAACATGTGCATTCTGAAGCAAGTGTAGTCCTTGTTTTTAGTCATAATCTGATCATTCGGCACACTACATTTGGTTTTGTTTGCCAGACCTTGTGTAGTTTGGTATCAAGCGATGAAAGACTAGCCATGATGATGAATATGAGCATGTAGTTTATGATCGCAGATTATCCCATATCTGAGGTTCAGTTATAGTACTAAGAAGGTACCTCTTGCTGCCATTTACAGATGCAAACATAAATCTGCTAGAGCAGTTTAAGTTTTTTTTTTTTTTTTGCAGTCTTCTGTAAAGGTGATCTCAGTCATTGGGAAACTGCTTAAAACTTTTTAGTGCCATTTTAATGCCATTTTCTTTGTAATTAGGGTGTAGTTTTTATTAAATATATTTTATAAATAGAGTATTTATAACTCTTAAAGAAAACTGCAACCATTTTCACTTAACCGTATGTAATCAGATTACCCTGTGCGCAGCTTTGACGGTCGGAAGCGCATGATCCTGAGCACCATCTCCTGGATGGGCGGGAAGAACCCCTTCCTGGGCATCGCTTACATCACTGTGGGCTCAGTCTGCTTTTTCCTGGGCGTCGTTCTGCTCATCATCCACCACAAATACGACACCCGCAACAACAGCGCAGATATTCCTAACTAAACGCCACTTTTATGAAGTTGCCCCTCCTCTGCATGCCTGAGGGGCCCTGCAGGCTTCTTTGTGGACTGCTTGTTGATTTTAGTGTGACTGCACTGGTCTCCGTAGATGTCGTCTTTGTGTTTAATAGGGCAGCACTGTTTTAGGCATCTTGTCAGCAGCTGAGCTAATGTGAAGAACAGCTATGAAGGATGTTGTCTGTGCATACAGCATGTCTGCAAGTTGACTTCTGAGAATGTTATTTCCCGTCTTCAATTAAATGTTTTTTTTTTCTATTTATCTGTACATTATCAAAGGACATATATTATTTTAGCACTGCTCTGTGAAAAGCTTAATTATTGAAGTATGTATGTGTTTTTAAAGTGAGTTTTTGTCTATTTTATGTACTGTAATATGTCCTGCTGAAGAATGTACCATTTCACTGACATACCTCTGGTTTTTGAGAATGGCTTCAATATAGAATGCAATACTCTGTAAAATTGCTTATGTGCCGTTAAATGTTTAACGAGAAGTATTTTAGCCTTACGGTCATAGATTATTAAGGAGAAATGATACCAGAAGTGTGGTTTATCTTCTCTGAAGATTGGTTTTGCAGAGATTGAACAAGATATTTCTTAGAAAAATTGGCAATTCTCAGTTTATTCATGGAAACATTATACTGCACCACCTTATCCAGTGTTCTGCAAACTTAAGATGTCAGGTAGCATCTTCGTCATAATGGCACAGAGGTTCTTTAATTTTTACATTTTGACCTGAGTGTTAAATTCTCTTGAGTACTTTGATTTTGACCAAATAATATGCACTTTAAAAGTGTCACGTCAGGCTAGTCATCGTTGTTTCATTCTGCCCTTCATTATAATATCATGTTCTTGACCAGCTAATCAAAGTCAGTTGTTTAAATTTTAAATATGTTTTTTTTTTAAAGGTTTATTGGGTCCAATTAAAGAATTGTTGGTCAATGAGTTGGTGTTATTTGTATTGTAATCTAGTTGTCTAGCATCATTGTCCACCGTTTGTAATCAGTAAATTATAAATGCTTCATTGAATTTGTCAGCAGAGTCTAGGCAGCTTTCCAGGCGGACTATCAGCAGCAGGGCCTGCAGACAGACTAAAAACATAGTGAAGGAAAAACAGAAACTTTTCCAGGTACGGAAGTCTCCTCAAGGACAAGGACACCATCTGTGAACCTGTCATGGCCTCCCATTACTACCTGATATTTGTGTTAGTATCTGACCCTCTGTCAGTTCCAGCTACATGTCTGAGTAGGAGGTGGACTCTTGTGATCTGCAGGAATTTAGGAGATTGAAATTTATGAATTCAGGAGGAGTTTTAGGAATTTAGTCTCTTGGTTCTCTATGCTGATCCACTCCTGATTTAGTTATTTAGGTGCAGGCAGAGGAGGGAGAGATGGAAAATATGCAGTGCTAGGCATCTTGAGAATGACTGGTTTAGTCTTTATGCCGTTTGAAATGATTAAAGCCTATGTTAAAGATGTAAAGTGGAGATTATGATATTTATTAATTTCTACACTACAGGCCAGAAGTTTGAGGCCACCCCAGATAAAAATAAAAAAAATCATCAATTCACTGTTTTACAATTTGCTTTGAAAGATGGAATGGTAATTCTCTTTCTTCATAATTCCTCTAACTTGGACCAAGTCTCTAGCTCTCTCTCCTCCAAAACCACCCCCATGTTTTACATTGGGGGGGGGGGNGGGGGGGGGGGGTTGCAGAGCAATAGCATGAGCAGATTGTGTACCAAGTTAATCCCAAAATGATCTGGGAGAAGGCAGACAGCAGCTATTAAATAGAATGTTGAAACACATAAGCAAGGGAGTTTGGGCAAGGGAGTTGGAACACAACTGGAGTGCCAGTGCACTAATACAGACTGAGCATGCCTTCATTAAAAATCATTTCTTAAGCCAGCTACATAATGTACTCTTGTTGACAAATTCTTCTCGAAAACTAATTATATTTATATTTTTGTCATTTCCTGTGCAACAAATTGTAAAACAAACAGCATATTGATGATTTTTTTTTTTTTTTTTAAGAATCTGGGGGTGGCCACAAACTTCTGGCCTGTAGTATATGTAATATTTTAGCTGATTTATGAGACATTGTTGGCGTGCCATATTTAAAGCAGTGAGGCGAAGTCACAATAGCTCATTGCAAATGCACTAAACTGATGTACCTTTGTCGTGACCTTTAAGTAACTTTGTGCTGGTTTGACTTGTATTTTAAAAGTTAGATTTAATATGTCAGTATGTGTATTGAGTTAAATAATGTTAGCTGTAAGAAATGATAATTGATAATGTTAACGTTTCTATTTTATTCCCAGGTTCTGGAGATAGAAATTAATTTTATCTTCAGTGTAGCCTGACAGATAAGTATGCATAAAGTCATTGTACTTCAGGAATATTCAAGTGACTGTAGGTTGTAGTTTGACTGATTAATGCATGTAGGCTGCTAATTACAAATCCAACAAATCACTGCTGCAATGTAGCAGGCTTTGCTGATCCCTGCTAATTACCTGAGCTGACACATGGCTCATCCTTGTTTCTGAATTGCAGAGCAAGTACTGCTTCATTGTGTAACAAGTCATCATGGTTAACAAGAGATGAGCTCCATTTATTTAAATGGTAAGTTTGCCAGCAGACTGTGTAAATTGTCTTGGGGAAACATGTCAATAGGGGTATTAGGCAACCACTTATGCAAACAGTTAATTAGACTGTCATAAATTATATCTATGGAAAGAAAACACAAAGTAAAGATTTAGTTAGGGCTGTTTTTGGTAATGATAAAATCTTCTTTGCTGTCTGAACAGGAGGATAAGAGTATGCCTGGCCATCTGAAGGGTGGGTCAACGGATGCTCTGCTGTACAGAGCCACAGTGGATATGTTTATATAAGCTGTTTAGTGCTGTAATACCCAAGAAGCCACAGTAAAACATGATTGTCACATAGGACTTTGTCTGATGAAGCAATCATTCACATACTGTATGTTATACAATTCTCTGTTATGCAGATTTGTAATACAGGAGATTATTTTTCCTGTCAGCAATTGTAATATATACACTCATAGTTCATTATTTATTGATTGTACAGGAGACGATAAACAATAAGATCTCACAAAATTGTTTTACTGCAACTTGTTTTTTTTTTTTTGTTTTTTTCTGCGTGTGTCTGTTTTGAGCACTAGAGGGCGCCCAAAACCAACACTTATCCCTCGCTGTTCTCATGGTGTTCGGTAGATGGATTGGGTACTTCGTTTTGCCTAACACACGTTGTATTTTATAATATGTTTTATAATAAAGTTTAAAAAACAAACAAACAAAAAATATAACCACGGTGAAATTTACTAAATACCAATAGATGATTTTGGACTTTTTTTTTTTTTAAAGCATATTGAAAGTCTAAGACGGAAGAGCCTTGATGTGATACCAACATATTATAAAAAAAAAAAAAAGATAATTTCCAGTTTTAGATTTATTCAGTTCTTGAATAAAAATACACTGAATAACTTGAGCCTGTTGCGCTTTAAAATATTTTCCCATGAGTCTTTGTCTTGGCATCTCGTGGCTGTGCTGTGTAGTCACATTGGCTCTGGAAACTCATCAAATCTCCAAACCAAAAGAATGCAGGAAAAAAAAAAAATGCTTTTTCCAAACAGTGCATCCTTCTAAGCGGGGGACATACATCAACTGGAAGCCAGAGGTTTCGTAACAAACCCCTATGATGGCAAATTGAGAGTTGGGAACTGCCCCCCTATTAAGTAGCCGATGGTGGAAAGATTCTTCCCATTTGGAAAGAGGCTTTTCCTTCTTGACATCTGCTGACGGAGCTTCCAGTAGCCAGAGAGGAGAAAAGGCTCCAGCCACAGCTCCTGAAGTTTCTCTGCTACTCTTCACAGAGGGAGGCTTCCAGCAGGCTGCTCTCATCTGCTCTGCTCAGTTTTGGGGTTGAATAGGTGAGTTGGTTGACTTTTATTTATTTTGAAAAAGTTTTTATGACATATTTTCTCCAAAACTGCTACTTTATTTCACTAAATTGGGCAGTTTTGATTTTTTTTTTAGCAATTTTTTTTGTAGCAATCATACAAGATGCGTTTTCTAATCAAAATAGATTTTTCTGTAGCCTTTTTTTTTTTTTTTTTTNTTTTTTTTTTTTTTTTTCATTTTTAAGATATACTAAATGACCCAGGAAAGATCAGAAAGTAGAAGCAGTTGTCTTTTTTATTTTTAAAGATAGCCTAATTAACCCAGGAAAGAGGAAAGATCAAAAAGTAGAAGCTCTTGTCTTTTTTTTTTTTTTCNTTTTTTTTTTTTTTTGCAGCGGCAGTGTTTCATTACCACATGGAAATAAACCAGGACATTGTTCATGGAAGAAATGGCCATGTAGTGTTTTCAGCAGCGAGATAGAAACATTGTGGATTATGTTTAATTTCTTTAAATGCAATGCGCTGCTTGTGCCCGAGGGGCCAAGAAGAAGTTCCAGTGACCCCTGGAACTGCAGTTATGGTCCTTGCGCACCAGGCGGGGCGCACAGCCTGCAGTAATGATGACTGATGCGGGATAGGTATTGTGTGGGGGAGGGCAGGTTTACTTAAAAATCCTTAATAAGAAAGAATAATCGGAGAAAATGTTCTCATGAAGTACATTTACAGAGGTGAGGTATTAAAGCTATAACTCTTAACTGATTTCCCTAATTGAATCCATAGCAGTAATAAAGGGGAAGAAACAGATTAAGAGAAACAGATAAGTTAAGAGAAGTTTTAAGCTTTACTTCAATGTGCTTTGTCTAAAGGGGCTGCAATAAAGATGCCTCTAATGTTTTATACATTCTGGAGTGTAAAGGAATAGATTGTAGCAAAACCTCAAATTCTAAAGAGAATAAAACCTGATGATCTCACAGGTGAAAAACAAAACAAAACAAAACAAAACAAACAAAAAAAACAAACCAAAAAACAAAACAAAAAACCATTAAGTCAATACTACACACCCTAAACCCAGTTTCCGTCAGATGACACAGTGAGTCCTTTTCTTGGCTGGTCCTGAGCAGTACTAACGCTCTTCAGAAAGTAATTAAGAAAATATAATATGTTTGCTCTTGAGCTATTTTATTACAAAGTGAGCCACAGGAAATATTTATGTCAAGACAGAAAGAAATGGATCTGTGGTTAATTAAACACAAATCAAAGTAAAAGCAATGTTGTTGAGAATGTGTTAAATGTTTTCTTTTTTGTTCTTTTTTTACTTAGTAAAATGTGTGCGTACTTGCATGTGCGTCATCTGAGTGCAGCAAGGTGTGGCACTCCTTGTAAGGGAGTCTGGATGGATCTTGCAGTTTTTGCCTTTATAGTGGAAAGCAAAGATAAAAAAAAAACAAAAAACAGATGGAATGAATAAGGAATCCATATTTAAAAAGTTAGAGCAATCAAGACCACTATTACTTAAACCACACATAGTTTATGTACTTGTATTTTGAAGGCAAAGTGGTCAAGCTTCCTTGAACACAGCGGTAAATTAGACATGGATTTGTCATTTGGCATGTGGTTGCCAGTTGTACTGCACTGATAAAGTGAGCCTTGACTTGAAAGTGTTTTCTCTCTCTGTCCTCAGATTGATTGATGTGCTGGTGACTCTTTTACTGCCAAACATGAAGACAGGGCTGTCACTGGCCACTGCTGCACTCCTTGCAGCTCTCATATCGTCCATAGATGCTCAAGGTAAAAGAAACCACCACGCCTCAGTCCACTCATACTGTCCCACTTCTCTCTCTCTCTCTCTCTCTCTCTCTCTCTCTCTCCCTCTACCCCTCTCCCTCTCTGTCTTCCTTCTCTTATATCTTTCTGTTGGTTGTTGATGTTACAGTGATTAGTAATTCTATTTGATCATAGAGATTCATCACATGGAAACAACGTAATCACTATCTGTATCAATCGCCTGAATAAAGTTATTATTTTGTTTTCTTTTATTAGTATATACTGCATTTACTATATATCTGTGTGATGTTTTGTGCTACTGACTAATTCTGATGATTGTCTTTTATCTCTCACTTGTATTTTATCTTTAAGCTTTTGTCAGATTTTTGTATTCAAATTTGCTTTTATACAAAAGCCAAATCCAGATCCTGTTTGTATTACGGCTGTAATTTAATTGATTTAAACCAATAGTTCAGGAGTCATTTTCTAATCCTGATTTGGCAAAAATAAGACACCAAGTACACAAAACTTTATTTGACTTAATTATTTCCAATTAAATGTCTTTAAACAAGCATGCACATGGTAGAACAAAAGCCATTTCATGGCTAAATGTTTTATGGCAGGGCTGTTGCGGTTTTTAATTTTATAATGTCAAGTCTCTTTTTCCTAAACAAAACCTGGAACATGCAGTCCTTGTAGTTGTGCATAAAAATGTGAGATCACATACTTCAGAATTATCAAACATATTGAAGCTGTACTTGTCCAATAACAAAAAACAATCAGCAATATGCAATAATAATGCATAGTCAATATTAATGGCACAAAAAGTAATAGGTCTCATTTCATCAGCCTGTACTTAAGTTAAACACTTATATAACTGTATTTTGTTGCTTTCTGCATCTGATTTTGGGTTTATATTTCTCTTTTTTGTAATAGTAGTTAAAGTCTATTTAAATATCTTGCATGTTATATGAGCAAATTTTTTTAAAAAGCCTTTAAAATCTTTCACTGGTTTTGGCTGAGTGACTCATATTAATTTCATATGCAAACATTTTAGTCCAAATAATGGCAAATATGGTATGGAAACGTTCAGATTTTTTTCCTCCTGAAAAACTCTTTGGCGGAGAGAGAGGAATCTAACGTCTACTCTCATATATCTTCACTTAACGGAATGGAAAGATGAAATACGAGAATCGCAAATTAATCCTCAGACAGCACAAAGACAAAGAGCCTTTCTCGAGCTGCTTTGCGGGCATTCGCTGAAAACGCTGAGTTGCAATACATATGGAAAGTTAATATGCAATAATGTTTAATGTCAGCACATGTTGTGGAATTACTTTGGCATCTGTCTTGCCTCTTTGGGAGAGTCAGTGTTCTTTCCTCCTCCTCTTGGTCTCTTCTGGCAGTAGCACAGCCAGAATAACTGGCTGGCTGGAGCCTGAGGTTAGTAACAGAACAGTAGCCAGACTCGGGCCCCTGGGAGCCACTGAGGTGTTCTTTATTAGAAACTGATGGGACAGACCTCCATATACGTGACAAGAGCAACCACAAGTTCCAGATAACATACCAGAAATTGTTATTACCATAAAACCAGCTTAAGGACGTGTGATCAAAGAAACTGGAGATCGAGATGCCACAGAAAAATATGGGAAAGGGAAACGTATCACTCGTGCGAGTGAAGAGTCACCGAACCCTTCTTCTGAATTTTCTCATCCACTGTGACGCTGTTTCACACCTCATTACTTTCCTACTTGCTGCTCCCACTCACGCACATACTATACAAACACCCACCCACGCACACAGTTCCACACCCCTTACCGTTTTGTGTTGGAGATGAGTACTCACGGAGAAATGAGGGGGAACCTGGCCCATCGGGGCTCCTTGAGTTGAAAAGCCAGGTTGGTGATCCTCCAATCCCCGTTTATTTAGTGGGCTCCTATTTGTCATCTGCCTGTGCATTCAGTGTGTCCCAAGCTCTGGCTTCCTCCTCCAAGTGTATTTTAGAATGATATTCTTTCTTCCCGTGTCCATATTTTTCTACTTAACAAGCTCCTGATCCATTACTATCTTCTTTGCATGCACACCTATCATCATCACTATCCTGGTCTGATATCACAAGGGATGAATTAAGGCCTGACGAGACCTACAAGTCATTGCTAACCTCATTAGCCTCTGGAGTTTTCTCCCAGTATTTGGTTCATTAAGTCTCCTTTACACACTTTCTTATATTTCACTGTGTCACTATGAATCAGTGTTGTCATGGAACATTAATTTGCTGTTGAGGCACATATCTTTTCTGCAGAGTCACCCCTAACCCATTAAGAAATAAGTGTAGTTGGTCTTGACGATGATCACCCTTCCAATAACACATTTGACTCGACTTGATAAACTAATTTAAAATCATCTAAAAATCATCAAAATCATCTAAATGATGCACTAAATGCTAACACTCATCTTCCACTTTAACTTTAGTCTTATTTCTAACAGCTTACCAATGTTGCATGCCAAGAATCTATAAGAAAGGATATCATTTTAAAATATGTTTGTCATCTGTCTGTGTGGTCCCAACTGTACATGGAAATTACCGTCCAGCCAGTCAAAGTTGTTGAGCCAAACAACTTTCACATGTACATGATGCATGATGCTGTGAAGATGTCAGCTCGATGTGAAGATGTTCTTGTCAGATTGTATATGTTTTCCTGTGTTTATTATTTTCATGTACACACTTTCTCCACTGTTGTATCTCTGAACAGTCTTTCACTTTGAGTGTCCAAAGCAGTTTAATCCCCTCATGCCTTCTTGCGCTGCCGATGAAAAAGTACACAAGAGTCTCCAGTGACAAATTGTGTATTCTTTTTGAGAGGTTTGCAATGGATGTATGCCACTTGTGTAATGAGTCTTAACTATATAAACAACAAAGCACATCTCGTCTTTGAAATATGTTTATATACTATGTATATATAACATATAGTGTTAAATTTTTTTCAAGAGTTACTACAACAACTACCTGGCAACCTTGATTCCATTGTATAATCAGTAACTTGAGAATGAAATCACTGTTAAATTTTTGTAATACTGCGATCAGTTTCATCATGAAGTTTAGTTTGTGGTTGGGGCATGCGTTGTAATGACTGCACTCAGCATGTGTTGGATGGTTCACTCAGTGTTTGCACTTTGGTCAAGTTTGTGTGGAGTTGTGCACATGTCGTGTATGCCAGTGCTTGAGTTGCTGGCCATTTTGGTTTTGCAACTCAAACAAGTGCCATTTTGCTCCAAAATGGCTTCTCACACCTCCTATGTTGTTATGTTTTCTTTATTCGTCACCTTCACAAATGGACAGCGCTATTTGCCTGTGCCCAACAACGAACGAGGCCACTTCAGTAATGAAGTGTTTGTCGTTGGGATAAATGTGAATGCCTGTTTGAAGATGCTTTACTTTGATTTGATCATAAACATAAGTGGACATACATACCTTTATGTTTGCTATGGTTTAACATTTTCCCCTCATGTTTGCAGTGGAACCCCCCTCAGACTTGAAATTTAAAATTCTAAATGAAAACACAGTGGACATGTCATGGACGAGACCCTCGTCAACGATACAGGGCTACAAAATACAAGTTACATCAGACACAGGTTAGTGTGGAGTTAGCTTATTGCTGAAATAGACATTGTACTTAGGTATTATTGTGGATATACTATCTATTCTGCCGATCTTGTACATTAATGCTAAATCTTTCCCTCTCTCCTAGATGAACCAGCCAGAGAGTTTAGCCTCGATGCTTATGCCACTACAACCTCAATCACTGATTTGACCCCTGATGTAGACTACTCAGTGTCCATAAACTCCTATTATGGCTCAGAGGAGAGTATCCCCATCTTTGGACAACTGACCAGTAAGTGCACGTTTGCATATGGGTTGATGGATAGAAAGGGTTTGGGATTGTTTCCAGATTTCTTCAGCAGTAGTTGTGGTTTGATTAGATTTGTTGCTCTGTGAATTCTGACCAAACGTTTCCATTTTTTCTCCTGTTCCTTTTAACACGGAGAATAAAAAATGGCTTCTAAAGCAGTGTGAAATGTTCACAACACAGATCAATTCATCCCACGGAACAGCTTATATTGTATAGCATTTTCATCTAACCACACGACAGTGAGGGATACAGGGCAGAATCACATCTGTTTTCTCAAGTTTGAATTGCTCACTGTTTATAACTAATGTAGCATTAAGATGTGTGTTTGTGTGCATGTGGTTTTGATTCTGTCAACCTGGTTTTATGATGTGTTGATTTTCTTGCCTTTTTCCGCTATGAAAAAGCACATTACATAGGGTGGTAATGTGCGCTGCTAACTCTGCAAGTGTTTCCTGTGTTTCAGTCCAGTCCAGTAACACTAGCGAACGAGTCAGGAGGCCACAGTCAGATGCAATCAGTGAGTATGTTTACTGTGCTGTCAACCAAAATCTGAACAAGGCCTGTCCTCCACACAGCTTTCCAATTCCCCTGCAGATTCTTTTTTTTTTTCTTAATAATTTTTTTTCCACACGACTCCCATCATAATATTTTTTTCCTGTGGAATAATTTTGTCAGGCGTACATATTGCCTTCTGTTGGACTGTCAGCGGGAAGCAGAAGGGATTCTGACAGTGGGTAGGAAGAAACATATTGGTTCTTTTAATTGAAACCAGCCTGCACATCAGAAAAAATGATAGAAAGGCTTGAAGCTAAGAGTCAAGGATTCTCTTATGTGTCATGGGGTAAGGAGGGGGGTAAAACAGCCACTTTTAACGCTCCCAAAATTTCCAGAAATGACGTCACTGTTGTACCACCTAGGTGCCGGAGTGTTCCCTTAAACTGTGACAATGATTACAATTCTCAAACTGTCCTCTGCTCAGATCTTGACATCTGCCTGTAACAAGTGACAGGGACACATGGTCACTTTTTCCCTTTTCCTCCCCCCCCTTTTTTTGATTCTTTTACTGGAAACTGAACCAATAGGTCCANCTTTTTCCCTTTTCCTCCCCCCCCTTTTTTTGATTCTTTTACTGGAAACTGAACCAATAGGTCCAGATGCTCCTAAATCCTTATTTATGCAAACGCTCATAGGACTTCTTTCACTGCCACCTTAAAAGTATGACTAAACCCCTACTTTGATGCCTTCATTTTCAATAGTGGGTCAGAGAACTTTGGAAAAAGTAGACACTGCTTGAAGGATGAGGCTTAAGAAATGTGAGGAACAGAATTTGGAGTTAATGAGACCTAGGGGAATAAGGATTAAAGTCCATCCATATAAGCTCTGCCAATTATATCAATAGCGTCATCTCAAATGTTCCAGAGAATTTAATTTATGACTTAAAGCCATTTAGGATTTAAAGGTAAAAAACTGAACTTTGCTTGTGAAACTTTTGCAGATTGTTTAGTCTGCTAAGCCACATTTTTGTCTCCATCTGGTGGAATGACTATACCAGCCCACTGTTTGGCACAGGTTGATACTTCCTTTGATGTCAGAATGCATACCTTTGAGCTGTCCAACTAACGGTCAGGGATTCTATTTTATTTAGGTACTTATAATGAGAAATGTGCCAGTGTAAAAAATATTATTCCATGACCAAAGTATGGCAGCCATACCTTGGTGTCTTATCTTGCAGGCCATATTCTATAGACACAATTATCATGTCTATAGACTATAGTCTATCTATAATGACATCTTTCGTGTTTCTACAAGTAATTCCAATATATCCTGAACTGCTTCTAATCAGGATAAATCAACACTGTTTCTGTTGTATTTTTTTCTTAAAGTACTTCATTTTTACATGGTTTTATTACTCGTTGACTGACTGTCCTCCTTGTCTGCCCTCTGTCTGCAGAGTGTTCAGTCAGTGCGATAGCAGATTTGGTGTTTCTGGTGGATGGCTCGTGGAGTGTGGGCAGAGAGAACTTTAAACACATCCGTAGCTTCATCAGCACCTTGGCGGGAGCTTTCGACATTGGCGAGGACAAGACCCGAGTAGCCGTGGTTCAGTATAGTACAGACACTCGCACAGAATTCCCCCTAACCCGTTACACCAAGAGAGGAGAACTGCTTCAAGCCATCAATTCCTTGCCATACAAAGGGGGAAACACTATGACAGGTAAGGCATTGATCAGAGAGAAGTGCTGTTTGGATGGATGGTAACTTGCTTTCACAAAATCTGTTTTAATTGCCTGTTAAGTAAAATACTATTTCATTGTTCAGATTCTTATTTAATGGTCTGGAAAAAGTTTTAAGAGATGCAATTATCAGAAACCTTAATATTTGTAGAACATGATTTTTAAGTATCCTGTATCCTGCAAACCTGCATGTTACTTTAATTTCATTTTATGAGATGAATTGTAATGTAAGAATATACATGTGTGAATGCAGGACTGATTTTCAAGAATATACGTACACATTTCTGTCTAAAGGTGACGCTATAGATTATCTGCTGAAAAACATCTTCACTGAGGCAGCTGGATCCAGGAAATCTTTTCCAAAGGTAGCAATGATCATCACTGACGGAAAATCCCAGGACCCAGTGGAGGAGCATGCTAGAAGACTTAGGAACATCGGAGTGGAAATATTTGTTCTAGGTATGTTTTATTATTCAGTGTTTTGAGTAGTGTTCTCCCCTGTGAAAGTCTGCCTGTTCTTGGCAACCATTTGATTTTCCGTCTTTTTTTTGTTGTTGTAAATATACTTATTTAACTCATCAAAAGTATTTTTTAGCATATATATTATTATAAAAACACAACTACCACCAACATGTGTAAGCAACAAGGGACTTACAACTTCAGCTGACATTTTTTTGCTTCACCTTTTATCCCCCAGGCATCAAAGGAGCAGATGAAGATGAGCTCAAGGAAATAGCCTCCAAACCTCACAACAAACACGTGTACAATGTGCCCAATTTTGAAATGATCCAAGAGGTACAGAAACAGATCGTCACAGAGGTGTGCTCTGGTGTTGATGAACAACTCAGCTCTCTGGTCAGCGGAGACGAAAGTAAGTCAATAGATTTTTGCGAAATGTGCTACAATATTTACAATTCTATGATTTTGATATATGTGATGATGATATAAAATTGACTAAAACTTGGTGGGGAAAAAAATAAAATGGCTTGGTGCAGTTCATTTATCTGAGGGCTGTTCAGCAAAGTTCACTTGTGATATAGAATTCTCCATCCCAACTTTTCTCATTTCCTGTCATATTTCCTTTAGTGGTGGAGCCAGCCTCTAACCTGCAGGTGATGGAGATTGCATCCAAGTCTATGAGGGTGACATGGGATCCCTCCCCGGGTGACATCTCAGGCTATAAGCTCACCCTCACCCCCATGCTACCTGGAATGAAACGCCAAGAGCTGTACATGGGGGCCACCCAGACATCCATCAATGTCCGTGACCTTTCACCTGAGACTGAGTATGAAATTAACCTGTATGCCCTCAAAGGTCTGGCTCCCAGCGAGCCCATCATGGCCATGGAGAAGACTCAGCCTGTCAAAATATCAACAGGTAAGTCGATGTGTTGTCTGTGTGTGGGGCACAATATGTGTACTTGTCTGTTTGTTAGATAGACAATCCCTTATTTCCTCATTCATCAGCTCAGGGCACCAAAGAAACATCCATTCTGTTTCATCATACAAGCCTTTAAATAACCTGTGATTTTCCGTCTTTTTCAAGAATGCTCTCTGGGAGTGGATGTGCAGGCCGATGTGGTCCTACTGGTTGATGGCTCGTACAGTATTGGATTACAAAACTTTGCCAAAGTCCGTGCCTTCTTGGAAGTTTTGGTCAATTCTTTTGACATTGGACCTCACAAAGTCCAGCTCAGCTTGGTCCAGTACAGTCGCGATCCACACACTGAATTTGCCCTCAACACCCACCATGACATTAATGCTGTTGTCAAAGCTGTGCGCACCTTCCCTTACCGCGGAGGCTCCACTAACACTGGCAAAGCCATGACATATGTCAGGGAGAAGATCTTTATAGCTTCCCGTGGAGCAAGACAAAATGTGCCCCGTGTCATGGTCCTGATCACAGACGGGAAGTCTTCTGACTCTTTCAAGGATGCAGCAACCAAGCTGAGGAATATTGATGTGGAAATCTTTGCCGTTGGTGTGAAGGATGCAGTGAGGTCAGAGTTGGAGGCCATTGCTAATCCTCCATCAGACACTCATGTCTATGAGGTGGAGGACTTTGATGCCTTCCAGAGGATCTCCAAGGAGCTGACCCAGTCCATCTGTCTGAGGATTGAGCAGGAGCTGCTCAACATCAAGAAGAGGAGTAAGTAGGATTATAGAATATTTAAATACTAGAACTGTTACTGTGTCTACACAACTTGGTCAAAACATTTTGATTGCAGTTTGCTGTTCCCATTGATGCTATGTAATATTAGTCCCTTTGTGCTGATCTGTAGTTAAAGTGACACTATATGATTTCACAGCTTGGCCAGGTCTGTAGGAGAAGGTGCAATGGCAAAAAGCCAATGTAGTCAAGAAGAAGTGAAATACAGCAGTATAAGTACTGTTTGAATCCTTTTGCAATTAAAGTTGAATGTCTGTAAGACATAGTCTAGCCAGACTTAATTAACTCACTTGAACACTGCCAGCCTACAAACATTCACAAACCCACATATGTAATACTACATCAAATGGTACTTTTTTTGACCTGACCCCAGCTCTAAAAGGCATTAGAGTTACGGCTTTTCCACACCGTAGTTGGATGACATCATTTTAGGTGCTATGCTTATTGGCCATCATGCCAGTTGTCCCAGAACACACATCACTTACTTACTGGCACATCAGTTACTGAATTTGGCATTCTGTGTTCAGAAACATGATGTAGGTAGCAATATAACTACTCAATATCATTTATGATTTTACATGACTTTGGCCCAGTTCACTGCCAATGATGAGAACATTCTTAACAAGTAATATTTTTGTTTTCAGGCCTGCTTCCACCCCAAAACTTGGTATTCTCTGAGATTACCTCCAGAAGCTTCCGTGCCACCTGGTCAGCTGCTGCAGCCGATGTCATGTCTTACCTTGTGCGTTTCCGCAAAGCTGAAGACATCACTGGAGACTACATTTCCCTGGCAGTGCCCCATGATAGCACCACTGCCATTCTGCCCCATCTTACTCCTCTCACCCTGTATGAGGTCAATGTCTTCTCCCAGTATGAAAAAGGAGACAGTTTTCCTCTGACTGGTGAAGAGACCACCCTTGAAGGTAAAAGAAACTGACCTGGATCTCATCCAGCAATATAATATTTTTCAGGAAGAGGATATTTGGCCACTATAATGTCGTCTGTCTTTTTTCAGAGCGAGGGACTGTACGAAACCTAAGAGTTACAGAGGAGACAACCAGCAGTTTCAGGGTGTCGTGGAAAGCAGCTCCAGGTTCAGTGATTCGGTATCGCCTGACCTATACGCCGCCGAGCGGTGCTGGGGAGACATTGGAGGTTCACACCAGTGGACCTGAGACTACCATAATTCTCCAGGAACTTTTTCCCATCACCACCTACCGAGTGTCTGTGTCTGCTGAGTACTCTACTGGCAGTGGGGATGAGATGCAAGTGGATGGAACCACTAAGGAAGGTGAATAAGGAAAACTTGTGTCAGCAGAATGCTATTTGGTAACAGGAAGTGGCAAATGGCTAGATGTGGACAAAATTTCCAAATTCAGTATCTTATACATGTATCTACTTTAGTGAAGAAATCCCACTGGTTTAAATGTAATCCAGGAGACTACATTTTCTACTTGTATATGCTTTGTGGCACACATACTGTATGTATGTATGATATACTACAAAATAGTGACTAATTCATTTTTGTTTCCTTTCAGTTCGTGGCTCCCCCCGAGACCTTCGCGTCTTTGATGAAGCCATATCTACAATGAAACTGTCATGGCAGGCTGCTCCAGGAAACGTCCTTCAGTACCGCATTGCCTTCAAACCTGCGGAGGGCGGTGAGAGAAAGGAGATATCAGTGAAGGGAGAAAATACCCAGGCTGTGCTGAAGAACCTCCAACCAGCCACTGAATATGAGCTGTTTGTTAGTGCTCGCTACGCTTCTGGTTTGGGTGATCCTCTTCTGGGTACAGGAACCACTTTGGAAGGTAAATGAGAATGCAACATTGTTGACCTCAACTTTTAAAGCTTTGAATTAGGCTATTATTGTTATTTTTTACAGACAATGTGAAGACAGAAATGTAAAGAATGCTTTGTGACTGTGGGCCCAGTGAGTGGATGTTGCTGAGGAGACAAATGTATTGTGCTCTGCTTCCTGTTATGAGAGGCCAAATACCTTCAGAATTTGGGTGTGCATATTTAGTAAAAAACTGTTTGATCAAGCTGTTTCTACTTGTAGTGTTCAGTAATTGACATTCTGCATGGTGTAAAACTACTGAAGTAATGTTTGTTTTTGTCAACATCCCTTCAACTAAAGCAAGTGCATTTTTTTTTTTTTTTTACAGTTGAATAACAGCATAAAGGAATCTGAGCTTTGACTTTGCAAGGTTGGCTGAGTATATTGGCTTTGGTTGTTGAGGAAGAAACAGGAATGTGGCTCTTGATGCAATTCCTTTGGCACGGACTGTAGTTTAGAGTGGGTTTGCCGCCCATGAAGATGGAAATGGGTGGGGGATGCTTGTAAAACCTAGAAACGTGGAATGGCTTGGAACCGTTTTAGAGAGGCTAGGTCAGGAGATTTAATGCCTCTCCATCTTGCTCCGTCTTGAACATATGGTTTGTTGTTGTACATTGGATTATAAGACATATGGGGTATGTTTAATAATAAACCTTGGAATATTTTGTGTTTAGAAATATGGATTTATGGATCTGCTGTTTGGTAGCAGCTCATCTGTTTCTTCGTTTGTCACCCCTTAATTTTAGTTTAGATGAAAGGAATGCTTCAAGACTATAGACAAGCATCTTTTCCTATCTATAAATGGTAATCGTACTTTTCAACCTAAGTAGCGCAAAGCACTTCACAGTGTGTCTTATTCACCCTTTCACGCACACACAGGCTGATGACCTGGTATCAGTGTCTTTCTCGAGAAACTTCAACATGAAATTTCTTGTACACCATTCCACTGAATGTTGCAACACCAATCCTCTAGCTAATGGAGAACCTGGTCTACCACCTGAGTTTCTGTTGCCCCTGTAGCAGCTATTTCTGGAGGGAGGGGGGGCCTTTGCGGTGTCTTTTTACTCTAGGATTTCACGCAGAGGGGGAGAAGACCTTGTTTGTGAGAGTTTTTGTCACACCAGGGGGTGAGAGAAAACAGAGGTTTTAGCTGTAAGGCTTTTAACAACAAACAAGGTATTGTGTTCCTAATAGAAGAATGTCTCTGTCTTGCAATCTGGTCCGTTTTGTGGCCGATAAAGCTTATACAACATCAGCAGAGTTCCACCAGCTGCATAATGTAAAGGGATATAGTCCAGGCTTTGCGTGAGAAGGATGATATATTGCTATGCATTTGAGTGAGTGGTTTATGCATTTTGCACACAAATCGGGTTGGCGAAAAGAGATGTCAAATTGAAAATAAATGGGTAGCGAGACACATCTTGCTAACTTCAGTAATGACATCTTTTTGGTGCTAAAAGATCAGAGAGAGAGGCTTTTGAAGCATTAATAAGAAACATAAAAAACTGGTGCTCTGTTTTATTCAGCTTTTTTTTTTGTGCCAAGATGAAAACAGTAGAGTGGCTGTCTTTAACTTTGTGTTTGACCCAGCTTAGCTCAACCTGAAATGAACTTCTTTCCAAAAAGCAGTTTGAGCCCACCAACACACCAAAGCTACTCTATTCATCATCGTAACAGCAAGAGTGGACTTCTTGTTTCTTATTGTCGCCTTGCTGCACTGCTGGCAGGAACGAGGTCCCCTGAGCTGGGTGATTCACTGTTTAATAGGGACATTTATTGCAGACCATAGAGACCCCTGTACTTGGTCAAATAAGAGGACATTGACTCATGCTGTGTCCTTCTGTGGAAATAATTTTTCCATTTTGAATTCACAACCTGAATAAGACATGTTTGTTTATGTTTTTGAGTGAAAGAATTTGAAGGAAAGAGTTTTGTTTTTTTGTTTTTTTTATTTGTTTCTTGGTTCCCTTAGTGACCAAAGGGCTTATTTTTGATTATATAGGTAGTTTCCACAGGTCAAATCTGTGCAGTCATCAAACGTACACCCCCACAGGAAAAAGCTCCATGACAAAGCACTTTGTTTCGTGAGTTTCCATTAGGCTGTCATGACATCAGCATACTTCAACACTGATTTCATTGTTTTGAGTGCCACTAGCTTTGAGTGACCCCCTCTGTGAAGTTGTCCATGTAGGCGAGAACTGGAGGAGAAAGTCTTACACAATGATACCCCTTGTGGTTAACACTGGATGCTAACCACTACAGAAGCCTTGAGTAGGGTGGAATTATAACATCCTGTTCAATTAAAGTGACTAATGGAATCGGTGCACTTCCGTAAAAAGGAAAGGTGTCATTGAAATTGCTTTGAAGCACATCTCAAATGTTAATATGACACATAAACGTGGCAAAAGTATTTATTTAAGAAGAGGGACTTTTACCCAGCATGTGGAAGGTGTTACCTAAGAGGAACATAAAAAGTGTTTGAGCTGTCTGTCTGGGTTCAGGGAGAAAGGTCTATTCACTGTCCTCCAGGGTGGGGCAAAGGAAGGCAGAGGCAGAGCGAGGCTGAGGATGAGCAGAAAGAAGGACACTCGACCAGAATATTTCAGGGTGGCCAGGTGGTTAAAAAAAAAAACAGTATAAACTGGAAAATTCAGTCCCTGAGGCAGCCATTGTGCTGTTTAACCCATCAACTACATGCAGCAGAGCTTTAGGGATGCTCCACTGGTAGAATTCATACATGTTGTTTAAACCTTCCTAGGGCATCAGAGGGACCCATGTTACGCTGACTGAGTCTGAATGGCTGATAAAATGGTTAACATTTATCTGCAATCTAACTAAATGAAACATCACTGCAAAATCTTTTTACTTCCCTTCAAATGATGTGGATCTAGAGAGCGGCGCAACACCTGGTGAAACTGCAGCATTTTGGTTAGATTCTGATTACTGTGACGTCTTTTGGAGACTGGTCTTTTTAGGCAGTGCCAGACTCTGTCAGTGGAACTTCCAGGCTGTTTTCCTCCACCAGTCTGAAGGTCCTTTGAGGTAAAAGGCCAGAGACAGGCAACCTTGGCATATAGACAGTGAACTCTTTATCTGTGTGGCTCTGATGTGCGTCTCAGTGACCCAAGAGTAATAAAGGGAGGGAAGTTCGGAGAGTGTTGCCAGTGCTGAAATTGCACTTTGAGGGAAATCTGTATTTCCTGAAGTATGCTGGATGCTTTTAAAAGGAGCAAGTCTGAGGAAGACAGAGCTTGGATATTTTACTTGTCAGTTTATTTTCCTTTAAGTCTGCAATCGTAATAAATATGTCAGCAAACTCATAGTGTGAGTGAGTTGATGGTGTGAGCATCTAAAATCAATTTTTCTTTGTTGTTTTGATGCTTTTGCTACTGCAGTCAGTTACAATATACCTTTAGGGTGTTTTGGCTGCAGATGTGAAGGTTATGTCAGCACAAAAAGCCTTAGACGATGTTCTATTGTGTAATAAGCGTTTTTTTTCTAGAGAAATTGTTAAGGTCTTGCTATGAATTTGTGATCTGTAATTATCCAAGGTCTTGTCTGTTCTTGTCCAAGGACTTCATTTGTGAGCATCATTTTCCTAGAAGGGCAGGATGCAATCTTGGTGATTTTGTAAAATCAACAAAGTTAAGGAGCTCCCAAATGCTTTCATTATCCTAAAATGAAGTGCATGCCATTTTGTTAGTATCCTTATATAGAAGTAAAGAAATGAAAATTAACAGTTGACAGTTTACAAATGCATACAGTACATGAAAAGTAAAAATTAATATAAACTATATACTGCTGTGAAGCTTCTTCTATGGACCATGTGTTTTGTGTATGAGTGCTTTGCTCTTTGAGTGGGCCTTTCTGATGAAGTGGGCCACTGTCTGCAGAGATCATTATCTCGTGATCACTCTCAAGATGCAGATCACTGTGCTTCAAACAGCTTTTTCCTGTTTAGATCAGTGCCAGTTCATCTGTATTGGATGAATTCTTAGAATGAGACATAGAGTAAGAGACAGACTGCCTTTTTCCCCTTTCTGCAATGCAGTTGCTAAAGAATTCCAATTTGTGAGTTTCACTTGTGGCAGATTTATGATGCCTGATGGTTGATGAATGAGGTTTGAGAGACCACCCAGCTCCACTGCTCCGACTGTGATTACATTGTCATTAGGTGCTACCATGTAGGGGCTCAGAGGCTTAAATTGGTCTACATCCCAGAGGTTGTGTGGGTGGTTGCACGTGGCAGGCCTTCCTCTTCCTGCGGTGGATGCAGCTTCTTTATGCTGCAGCCAGAGCAGAGTGTTGAGAGTCCATCTCAACATGGACTCCCCTTCAGCCAAGCGTCTTCTGGCTGCGCATCATAAAACACCACCACAAAATTCTCTCCGCTGTATCTCTGTGCCTTTCTAATTTCACAAATGTCTCCCAGGAAAAGAAAGCGAATGAGGGAAAGGCAGAGCGCAACATCTGCATTTGTTGCAAGCACACTTTGGTGGATTGGATTTCCTCTGTTTCAATGGAAAATGAAAGTGCTGCCGTGAGAGGCACTGATGATATGTGATTAGAGATTAGTTTTGCAGACATTTTCCAGGAGTCTTTGATTATGAAAGGAGTAAATCAGGTCGGTCAAACAGACCCTGAGGGGTTAAAGCAGAGACAGATGAATGATTGTTGGTGGTTTATCGCTGAGGCCTTTCAATTTGTCCATTTTGTGCCTCACCCATTTCCTCAATCCTCCATATATCTGCATTAAAAATCGACACCATCTATACAAAAGCACCACTGGCCTGGAGCTCCCTAAAGCACATTGTACTTTAGTACCAACAGCACGATCTTAGTCCAAATGTTGTGCACAGGAACAAGTAAAGAAAATCAGACCAGTTTCTTTAAGTAAACAGAAGAATCTAGATTGACACTTACTCACTACTGTCATATTTTTTACATCCAAGTATTAATATCATACCTCTACCTCAATTTTTTATGTTGTTTCTTCTACTTAACCACAGAGCTCGGCTCACCCAGAGATTTGGTGACCCAAGATGTCACTGACACCAGCTTTTCTGTGTCTTGGACTACGGCCCCCGGTAACGTTCGTCAGTACCGGATCAGATGGAAGTCTCTGTTCAGTGAAGAGACTGGAGAAAAGACAATTCCAGGAGACCTCACAGCCACAGTTCTGGATGGTCTCACCCCAGAGACACGTTACCAGGTGGCTGTGTACGCTGGCTATGGCCATGGCGAGGGACAGCCATTGATTGGAGAGGAAACCACAGACAGTAAGTTACTTCAGCTGCTTTAGCACTTCCTACTCCTGTCCTACTTTCTTTTATTCTCCTCCCTATTGTGGCCTCATTTTCTTTCTATTCGTGTCCATCCTCTACTTTTTAAAATTAATTTTAAGTTTCTGGGGATCTCTTTCTAAGGTTAAATGTGAAGTGTGTTGCAAGTCAACAACAAACCCACTACAACCATGACACAAAGACACATGTTTCACGTGTAACTGAATACTAAAACGGGACAGTGCACAGCGCCTGGAATGAATTGACTGTCATTTCACGGTGTCTTAGGTAACAGATCATAAACTCTAAAATGGCCGAAAGAGTACGTTAAGATGATTATCTAAGCCTAGACCTTACCATCATAAACGCATTTCAAACCTTAAAGTTTTCATGTGCTCATTAAGCCACAAATAGAACTCAGGCGCTCATTGCTGGGATATCTGTGGCAGTGATGCAAGTTTCAAAGGTATTCGGGAGACACGTTTGAACTGTGAATCTTACATAAGGAGCGATCTGTCAATGACATTTGCAGTCCTTTTCCTGAGCCAAGAGATAACATCATAGCTGTTTTCACTGACCTGAGCCATCGAGAATCACATCGCTCTAAGTCTTTGCGTGCACACCATCAAGAATATGCACATGTCGTATAGAGGGGTGATGCAATGAACAGCGCACCTGCACCCAAGTTTCATGGGAAATACAGGGCAGATAGAAACATGCTTAGATGGGAAAAACATATTGAGCGGAAACTCGCCCCAAATGGGAGGGAATTCATTTGCCAGTTCGCGAAATGGAATGTGCTAATGGGAAAATATGTCCAGCCATCATTAGTGTTTATTGATTCTGGCAAGAAAGGCGGCATACACAAAACACAGCCTTAAGACAGCTTTGACTCATATGGTCGCATTTCTCATTTCTTCCTTAGTTTGCGCCCACTATCTTTTGATTTGCTTTTGCTCTACAGAAATCTGTCTGGGCTGAGCCACACACTGAAAGACTTGGATGTGCTGCCTTTTTTCCATTAATAAAAATCCTCCCTCTGAAGTGGAGCAGTCTGAATATTTTCCTCAGCTTGTTGAGAGGCCTCTGACAATTCACACTTGCCCTTCCAGTTCTTTTAAAAAAAAAAAAAAAAAAAAAAACACTCCATGGACATACAATGGAAAAAAAGAGAACTATGGGTTTGCTCAAATTCACAAATCATCTACGTTTGCCTTCCAGACCCACCAACCAAACACAATCAATCTTGTAAATTTGGGTCTGTTTAATGTATACTTCAAAAAATCAGAAGCATTGGCATAGGTTTGTGTTCACACGCAAATGGAAACTGGGCAGATATTTAGATGAAAGACTGTGAGGTAGCCAAGCATGTTACTGTTTACCCACCAGCAGGAAAGCCAGACTGCTTATATTTCCAAAGGTATATTAGAAAAATAGGCAGTGAAGCAGACATGTAGCACACATTCCACAGAAGTCTACATTCTCCATCCATCACTTTTTTCATTTACACTTTGGTTCCTTTTCTTCCTCGCAGTCTCGGCCGCTGGCAGAGTGCTAGTTGTCTCTGAGGAGACAGAAAAGAGCATGAAGGTGACATGGCAACCAGCACCTGGCAATGTGGTCAATTACCGAGTGACTTACAAACCCAAAGCAGGAGGGCGCCAGCTAGCAGCCAAGGCGCCCGGTGGTACTACCTCCACTGTGCTGAGGCGCCTCACTCCCCTCACCACCTATGACATCACCGTAGTGCCAGTCTACCGTGAAGGAGAAGGCAAAGCAAGGCAAGGAGAGGGAACAACACGTACGTTGGTCTATCTTTCACCACAGCATGAAATTTGCTTTAACATTGCATTGTTTAAGGAAAGTCATTCAGCCATTACAAACTCTGCCACTTCCAACATTTGTTTTTACATTGTAGGATCTTTATTTTGTCCATGTTATAGTACCTAAAGATTTGATCTAGAACATTTGTTTTTGGACTTTCTACTCAAAACATACATTTATCTTCTCTTCAGTGTCACCTTTCAAAGGTCCTAGGAACCTTCAGACCTCTGAGCCTTCCAAAACCAGTTTCCGTGTAACATGGGATCACGCTCCTGGCGACGTTAAGGGCTACAAAGTCAAATTCCATCCTGTAGGGAATGATGTGGACCTGGGAGAACTTTTGGTTGGCCCCTATGACAACACAGTGGTGTTAGAAGAGCTCAGGTGCGTCCTTGGGCTAAATCTCTTGTCTTCTATACATTAACATATCAATTCTCATTGTCATTTTAATAAGTCTAAATGTAAGATTATTATAGAATAGATTATTTAAAAAGTCCTGAGAAGTCCTGATTTGTTTTTGTCCATAGAGCTGGCACCAAATACGCAGTGAATGTTTTTGGCATGTTTGAGGGAGGAGAGAGCATGCCGCTGGCCGGGGAAGAGAAAACCACTCTCTCTGATGCCCCTGAACCTCCTCCCTTTGAGGCACCAGGTAATGTCTCTCAAACCATACCTAGTATTCTGACAAAAAAATCAAATCCTATATCATCATTTGAACAACAGAGACATTTGGAAGCCATAAATAACAAGAATAAGATCGAACATGAATTTAGTCATTCTGTTAATTTTCCTTTTAACACTCTGAACTCAGTATTTTTGTGTCTTTGGATGGCAACAGTCAAACTGTGCAAACATGTATCACAAGCTAAAATTTTTGCTTCGGAAAATACACTCCAATACCATGACTCATAAAAGCCTTTCCTCAAAGCTAATTGTCTTATGAAATAGTAGATGTAATGGCATTTCCACCTGTCTGCCCTTTCTCGCTTTCTTCATTGAGTCACATTGGGCTTCCGCTTTGTATTTCATATCCAAGTACAGCCAGTGCAGAACTGACCCATGTGCATATACAGTAATGTGTTTGCACTTATAAAATGTTTTACTACCTCATGAGTCAGAGCATGGCAGGCTAAGTATGAGAAGAAAAAAAATTATGGAATCCCACTCTCCCTGTACCATCTAGACCAGTTCTCAATTGGCCTCTTGAACCAGTGTGCAAAGAAAGTTTGGGAGAGGAAAGAGTTATGTTAATAAATCTGAAGTAACATCCCCTGTCCTTAATAATTTGGAACTATTTTACATTAGAATATACTTTTTTTTTTTAATAATATACAATTGCATTGTTTTTTTTCACATTTTCTTTCAATTTTAACCTAACCAAAGCATTATAAATTGTCTTCTCAGGAGCCAGATATTATTTTTTATTTGACTACATAACTGGAACAGCCCTAAAAGACATTAGCAGACATGTTTTATTGCCTCTACAGTCTCTTTCATTGCATCTCAGGCTTGCTTCTAATGTATGTATCACAGCTGTTTACCTGTGGGGGGTTGGGTTTGAGGTTTATGTGGGTATGGAATGAACAAACCAGTCTGTAAATCAAATGTAATGTAACCTGTTTTCAGTTGCAGACAGTGGCAGTTAGTGCAACATCTGCCTATTCCCGTTGCACATCTGCAAGCTTCTTTTAGGTGCTCAGGATCGGATGCCTTCCTTGTCATCACGCAGGTGTTTGGAAAACAGGATCAGAGATCAGAGTGTTGCCTTAAATGCTTTGGATGGCACAGTAATCTCTCACAAAGGAAGCCTCTGATATATATGTAGTGGGCTAATAAAGGTGCATTCCCCTGCTTTGTCCCTGGAACTCATAAGTGGATCCAAACTGCCTTGGCATGTCACAAGAAAAGAAGACAATAATTATAACACCTGGAAAATAAATGGCTCACAAAAAGCGAGAAGAGAAGAGAAGAAGACAGAATGCTCTACTGCTTGCTTGTGAACACAATGTTTGTTTTACATTTTGGAAATTGTCTTTTGTTTAATGGCAAAATGTCACTTTTGTTTAGTGTAGGAAAATGTGATTTTATGTCATGGAACTCTTCACTCCTTTCCTTCATCTCTCACTCCTCTCTGAGCACCTCTACATCATTATACAGCATCACATACAGCATTTTATATGTCAGTTGAATATAGAACTATATATTTTATTTAAACCTGCAACTACATCCAATTAAGAAACCTAACCTTTGCTGTCAGATGTGAGGTGTAAGACCAAAGCCCAGGCTGATATTGTGCTACTTGTGGATGGCTCCTGGAGTATTGGACGGCTCAACTTCAAGACTATTCGTGCCTTCATCGCCCGCATGGTTGGCGTCTTTGACATTGGCCCTGAAAGGGTGCAGATTGGTGGGTCAAATCAGATTATGTGATTTAATGGGTTGATTCTAAAGATGAAAGCAGTCTCTAACAAAGTTTATTGGTATCCCAGGTCTGGCTCAGTACAGTGGAGACCCAAAAACTGAGTGGCACCTGAACACCCACAGAACCCGGGAGTCACTCCTGGAGGCTGTGGCTAACTTGCCCTACAAAGGAGGAAACACTCTGACTGGTAGGTTCACTTACTGTCTATACTCTGTGCTTCTAAAATTTTAACTTTATTTCCATGATTGTGCTTTATCCTGATGTTTGAGAATCCATTGCAAGCTGCAATCAGGCTGATGAATGAATGTCCATGTTTTCATTGCAGGTCTGGCATTGAACTACATCCTCCAGAACAACTTCAAAGAGAATGTAGGAATGCGACCCAACGCTCGAAGGATCGGTGTGCTGATCACTGACGGCAAGTCCCAGGATGATGTCATCGTCAACTCTCAGAACTTGCGTGATGACGGTGTTGAGCTCTACGCCATTGGTAAATAAATATCATTCTTCCTCTAGCTTTTTTTTTTTTTTTAAAGGTTCCTTTGAGATTTAAGGTTCCATTACTTTGAGAAATATGTAACACATATAAAGTACAACCTGTGCCTCCAGCTACACAATTAGAGAACCATTTAAATGGAAAATATTTCTGGATTCCTGATTGAGATATTGATCCTGTATATCTATAGAGTACAGTAATGGTATTGACCAATTCTTGACTTTGTTATTGCTCTTAAGGTGTGAAGAATGCTGATGAGAATGAGTTGCGGTCCATTGCCTCTGATCCGGATAATATTCACATGTACAACGTGGCTGACTTCTCCTTCCTGCTGGATATCGTGGACAATCTTACAGACAATCTCTGTAATAGTGTTAAAGGACCAGGTGTGTATGACTGAACATCAGAGTTCACACTGTACCGATGAGCTTGAGAGATAATTGTATTTTAAGAGCAAAATGTTTTGTTGTACTCACATAACTCAAACAGTCTGACCTCATTGTTATGAACACTTATAGTTTACAAGGACCGCAGCCTTCTAACTTACAAATAATAATCATATTAATCATAGATAATCTGAGCCAATTGCTCATTCTCAGACTCTTGATAAGCAGTGTAAACATAGAATAGAGAGCATCCTAGACTATAGACAGTTACATGTCTGGCCCACCATGGAAGCAACACTAGAGGCAAAAAGCCAGCCAACCACTTGGAATTATAGCAGATCTTCTATTTTGTTCCTCCTCTAATAATCCTCATACCTCACTGAAATGGGAAATTGTCTGCTCCTTAATCAAATTAAAGCCCTGCTATTGGATACTTAACGTGAGGGGAACTTCTTGGGAGGATGCGGCTTTACAGTCTCAATGAGTACAAAGAGGGTTTTTGTTAGGACTTGTTACTGCTAAGATATTTTAGCTTCTTTCCTACTAACTTTCCTACCAAGCCTGTGAGAATAAAATAACCGTGAAACCGCAATGAAACTCATAGTGTATGGAAAAGTGCAGGCAGTAGGTTTTGGTTTTGGTTTTGTCGACCTTGAATAGCTATGAGTTCTTGTGTTTTTACGTCTACCCAATTTTAATTAATAATGCTTACTTTTGCACATGTTTATGTTAGATTTTCCGTGTTTTGGCCCATATTACCATTTCTGTCTGTCTTTATGAGAAGGAGGTGCACCCGGAGCACCCACTGACCTAGTGACATCAGAGGTGACCCACCACTCCTTTCGTGCCACCTGGACCGCCCCTGATGGGCCAGTGGAAAAATACCGTGTGGAGTACATGACTGTGTCTGGACACCCACTGCAGGTATAAACACACATTTATCTGCCAAATATCTTGAAGCATCACACTTCCAAAAACAGACTACTGTCACTAATTCAGTCACTAAAAGGAAAGTAGTAAGCGGAGCGTAGAGCGTGGAGCGATGTTGGCTTAACAGTCTTCTCTGACCCACTGTGGCTGAGGCTAATGGGAAACTTCATTCATCCCCCATTTCCAGCCTCTTGTTTGTATTGGCTTCTTGCTGTATGAACGTCTAATTACATTAAGATCTGACAAAGGGCAAGGAAACAAAAACACACAGCTTTCAGTTTAAAGGATTAGAAAGCAAATAATGACTTTATGAGTAATTTGCCAGCAGTGTCTTGGCTTTAGAATATGTGGAATGGATGCATTGTTGTTGCGTGAATCTAATTACATGTAGAGATGTTTGTTTTTGTCCAGCTCCCATGGTTTTGCTTGTTAGCGAACATCATGGATGAGGTTTTATTTGTGTTTATGTGTGTGGATTTCAAGCACACACTGGGGTGGAGTCCAGAAGAGATTTGGTTTTGTGGTTTCAATTGGAAGTCCTTAAGAAAACTCTCAAGTGAACGTGGAAGCCAGATCTTTTGTTTGCCGTGCTTTATCCTTTTATCGCTAAACCAACCTTGGTGCATGTTTATTTGTATGGCTTTATTTGAGTGGATATCTCTCTTCATATCTTTCACACATTATCACTTAGCATTTTAGATTATGTTACAAATACGCACATAGCACAAAGTAATAATCCACAAGATCTTCAGTCAGTTTTTCCCTGAAAAGTAGTGCCACATACAGAGAATCAAACTTTATCATTGGAAAAAGACCTACAAAGACTTTGTAGCACTGGCCATACTTTTGCACTGAAAAATGACATTTGTGCATTGGAAAACACCACACCAATAACCACGTAATGCCACAGATGTTTCCCAAATAAATAAATGTCAAGATTCTTACACATCTTAGTTAGTATTAGTACTTAAGGTACTGTTTTCTTTCCTTCTCTTCTGTTTTAGCTGTTGGTGGATGGTACTGAGACCACGGTGGTTCTCCAGAACCTCAACCCTCTGACACAGTACCTGGTCAACGTCTACGCACTGGTGGGAGAGGAGAGCAGTGAGCCTCTTAAAGGAACCGAGACAACATGTATGTATTTTCATTTTGAGTTCTTTGGCTTAATTGATCCATATGCATAGTAAAAGTTGCCAGTGGGAATATCTTCTGCTGTATTGATTAACCATTTAAATGACTTCCTTAAAGAGAGGACCTCTGATTCATGCATATTTGAGGTAATCTAGATTTAAGAAGCAGGTTCACATGTTTGAATTTCCAGCATTTAGTGGCTTTTACAGCCAGCTGCCATCACTAAAACTCTCTTAAGCCTCTGTTACATTACATATTAACTTCACACTTAGTGTCTTACTATGAATCCTGTGTGGTCTTCATTAATCAAATGTTCAAAGCTAATAAATGTATCTTGGTTTTGATAAATGCGTATGTGGATGAAATAGATGAAAATACAGAGGCACTTTACATGATCACACTGAGGTTCAAAGTGTGGTTTTGACTTGTTTCTTTGTTTCCTTTAAGATGTTGTTGGTTGGTTTATTGGTGGCCTTTAGAATAGCACAGCTTTGTATGAGTTATACAGTTTCTATAAAAGCACATATTAAAAATAACCTATTAGAAAGAAAAGAAAAGAAATAGGAATGCTGTGAGCACCAAAACAAGCGGGTTGTCACTTTTTCACGTTGTACATATTTCAGTGCCTCTGAGTGCTGTAGCCTGGATGAACATCTATGATGAGCAGACCACCACTATGCGGGTAAGATGGGAGGAGGCCGAGGGTGCTACGGGCTACATGCTGCTCTATAGTGCCATCAATGCCACCCAACCCACCACTGAGCAGGAGGTAAGATTTAGCCCACAGAACACACAACAATAAATGTCTCCACACATAAACAAAAAGGTGAAGGCACACAGTCAATGACATAGTTTTGAAGGAGGGAAATATGAACAGAAAGTGAGACGGATATGTGGGACACACTAACGCACATGCTTGCATTAATACATACAGTATGCCCTAAATGCACACCCACACATGCTGTGATCCATAAGAAGTGATCAAATGCTCCAACTCCCTGTCAGTGATTCCTGCAAAATACAGATGTCATATACTGACATAATATTTAACAAAGCCGGCAGTGTTTGCCTCACCATTCAACTGACAAGCGAAAGGAAAAAAACATAGAAGAACACTGTTAGTCACAAAGGGGTGGGCGAACCATGAGCTCACTCTGCCAAGGGAACATCATCATTTGTTCATGAGGTGTCAAACCCAATGGTGTCATTTCCGGATTCAGCAGATGTGCAATAGCAGAATAATTATTTCAGTCTTTTTATCCAAATGTCTGTTTCTGTGTCACTGAGGAGTGAATGTTCCCCTTTGACCCTGTGCTTGTTTTCTGGCCTGGTCGCCTTACAGATGAGGGTGGGAGCAGATACAACTGATGTCCAGCTGGTGAAATTGCTCCCCAACACGGCATACACACTTTCCCTCTTCGCTCTGCATGGAGAATCAGCTAGCGAGCCACTCACCCAGCAGGGAGTCACCCGTATGTAGTCACTGAATCACCAGCACGTATTTCCTGAAATCAATAGGCCTTAGTGTTGATTGGTGATGTATAATGTCTATATCATACTTATAGCAATATACATTTGCAATTCTAATTAGAGTGCCTGCTGTATGTAGACCAACTACAGCTGCTGAGGACTCAGCATTGCCTTCTTTCTTGCCCAATTATATTCCTGTCTTAAGTCAACAATCTTCCGTTCTTTGTTCAGTGCCCCTGCCACCCGCAGGTGAACTGAGGGTTCGTGACATCACCCACAGCACCATGAGGCTCATTTGGGACACTGCTCCTGGTGCTGTTCGCAAATACCTCATCACCTACAAGCCTGAGGATGGAGATGCTAAAGAGGTGAGTTTGCTTTCTAAAAGTATGAAATATACTTAATAAAGACGTTAGCATCCTGTGTTTTGACAAACTCACTGTAGGTAGTCTTTCCTATGCTCCCACACTGAGCCAGTTGTCTGTTTGACCCATTAGGTTTGATAGTGATGAATTGATATTGATCCTTCCATAGACTGGCTGCGATCGCATAATTGAGACTGCAGCTGGTTAGGAAGACCTTAGGGAGTCTTTCTGGAGTTTGATGAAAAGATTATACAACCATCAGGTTGAGAATTGGTGATGGTGGTGTGGATTTTTTACTGACATGAGTACATCTGAACATTTTACGGTTGCATGTCCCCTTTTGGGAGTTTTTAGGCTGCAGCAGTAATCTCTGTGTTTGGCAATTTTCTGCTTCCTGAGGCATAAATCAAATGGAGGTGAGCCCGATAGCTGCTGTGTTGGATTTAAAAGATGAAAAGTGCCCATGGAATATTGATACATGGGCGGAGTATTTGAATGTCAAAAGTGATGTGCGTGGGCAGGAAGAGCTTGTGGTTTAGAAAGTAGCAGAACATCACCTCTAACCTTCTAGATAATCTAATGGAACCCAATAACAATGCAGACTATAGAACAACTTCTCTCCATGACGACCCTGCAGCATGGATTTTTGGTCCTAAAACAAAAGTATAATAACGGGCGAATGTACAGATTCCCATCAACTGTACTCAGAATGAATTATCCTTTGAATTCAAAGTCTTAAAGTTAAAGTAACTAATCCTCAGTGGAATGAAGGACATTAAAGCCAATATTGTATTTCCTATAACTATTCCAGGTGTTTGGTAAACTCTTCAAACTTTTAGTTGTTTGTTGAATGCTTTGTTTGTTTCCAGTTTCCTCTGGACACAAGCACAATTATTGTACCTTCTGGTCAAGTTTCCAACCAATCTTTTTAGAGCCGCTGAACTTCTGTCTCCAATGCTTCTGGAAACCGAAAGAATGGAATAAAACTTTAGCAAGACTTTGCAAAATTTGGAAACATAAAGAGAAACACATTGGAATTTCCAATTTGCCAAATGGTATTCACATTAACTTCTATAATTGGCGTTAACAACTTGACCTTTTCTATATCATTTAAACAATTGTGTTTGATCTGTCTACAGCTGGAAGTGAGTGGAAGTGTGACCACCAGGCAACTGGACAACTTGATCTCACAGACTGAGTATGGCCTGGCTGTGACTCCAATCTATGATGAGGGACCTGGCCAGCCAATGTTGGGAGATGCAGTAACAGGTAAGAAAGTAAAGGTGTCTCTTATAATGCCGAGTAGTGGCACTGATCACACAAGTCAAGCCTAACCCTAACACTAACCCTGAAATGATACATCATTGTAACTTCACCACTTTGCAGATGTGGTTCCTGCTCCCAAGAACTTGCGATTCTCAGACATCACCCAGACCAGCTTCGTAGCAACCTGGGAGCACGGAGCTCCTGATGTGGCCCTCTACCGCATCGGCTGGACTAAGAGGGGAGAATCCAACTTCCAATACGTAAGAGAGAACCAGCTGTCCAAGACATTTAAATTTTTAATAAATCACACAGGTATTTCATAATGAGTCTCGCAGAAAGGGGTTTGGCGATGCTTTGACAACGACCTCTTTTTTTAGAGATGGTCAGAACATGTAAAAACCAGACTCTTGCACTGAACACTGATCGTAACCATCAAGCCACACATGCTGCTTTTCTTCAATTTGTATTGGCTAGAATCTTAGCCAGGCATCCTCCCACATGTGGCGTTTGTGTTCTCCTCATCAGGCCATTCTGAACAACGATGAGACAACCCACCTTCTGGAGAACTTGGAGCCGGACACGCCCTATGATGTGTCTGTTACGGCAATCTACCCAGATGAATCAGAGAGCGAGGATCTGCTGGGCACTGAGAGGACATGTAAGATGCATGCAGGCCGATGATGATGACTCATTTCTGCTAACACCATTTGCATAACAGAATCTCTATGCAGGTTCTTGACGAAAGGCTAATTATTATTGCTTTATTTTAACTTTTGCAAATATATGTTGAGCGAAATGTTCAGTGAAGGGTGTGTCCATTCTACCTTTCTATCTCTGCCTCTATAGTGTCCAGGCAAGGTGGTCCCTGTAAGTACAATTGTGGTAAAACAAGAGGATGCATTTTTTCTTCAAGTGATAAAAGCATGTTTTGTCATTTTTCCAAGTCATCAGCACTGTTTTTCATCATTACATCATCACACAAGTCTCTTAACCCGTGCGCCGCTCCAAAGGTGCTGTGCTGCAGCTGACAGCCATTTTTGTTTAGTGTTTGTCTCTGTCTGTTTGCGTGTCCCACTCTCCATTCCAGTCACACCAAGGTGGTTGCTGAATATGTTTTTATCAGTCAAATTAAAACGTTTTGAGTTTGAATATTTAAACTATGCATGATTCATCAACATGTGGTACGTTGTCATCCTTCCCATCCATCATGATTCAAAGCTCATTTCTTCATCCGTCACATCCCCTTCATCCATCATATCCATCTATCCATCCAGTCATTCATCAGTCTATCCATTAATCATCCTTCCATCAATCTATTGCCGTTCAAAAAAATCCATCCCTGCTCCAGAAAAGACCAAATCCCAGAGAAGGATTTTCTTTTCTTCTTTAAAGCTGCAGTCCTTGATACAAATCAGTGCCTGACCCACTTTGTTCTACCATGAGGTAAATTATGTGTGTTAATTATAGGTGATTTAACCTAAAGTCTTTTCATCACACATAATTTGTTCTTAGTTGCATCATAGGAATTATTTAGGATATATGGGGTAGACATTTTAATTTGAGTTAACCAAAATATCAAGGACTGTGTCTTTAAAAGATATGTTTGCAGAAATCAACGGAGCAACTGCTACTACTAAATATAATGGATAAACATAACAACATGATTGTAATTATGATACGTGTGTGTTTTCCAGTACCTAGTGGACCTCCCACCAACCTGGTTGTGTTCAACGAGACCACCACCAGTCTGAATGCCAGGTGGGATGCAGCTCCTGGCCGAGTCCAGAACTACCGAATCACCTACGTCCCCACTTCTGGAGGCAGGAGCCAGACTGTAAGACACACGAACACACCAACATACAAAAACACTACTGCGACTAGTATACATTACAAAATATGTCTAGTTTTTATTTTTTGAGTTAGCAGCAGCACTAGAGCTTAAAATGTTAGCTTCCTCCTCTCCTACTTCATGCCTTTTTCACTGGGCTTCAGACATGTTTATGTTTTATGGGTATTTCCACAGAGCTTAAATTTAATAAGCGGATTCATTTCTTCCTCCAAATCAGCTCTGCCTCCAAGAATTTGTTTTACTCCTTTACTATTTTAGTTTATTTTAAGTCAAATCACATAAGCCCTTATTGGGATATGGTGGCATTAATATTGACAAAACCTGTCCTAGTTTTTCTCGGTACTTCCTGACATGCAGACTGTCTCCTGCCGGTCGTGCATTTGGCTGCCTTGAATGTAAAAGAGCCAATTTGGGTGACTTTGAATGGTTTCAATTTGCTTTCAGATGTTTTGAATTCTGAATTCCACAAGCAAAATTTATTCCCAAGCACAAAATACATAGTAGTGCTGCTTAGACACACACAAAAGCTTGCATACCACAACCCACACTGATAAGATGTGAAAGCTACATTTAACAACCCAATGTTAAAATGTCCCTTTTAACCAGTCTCGGGTGAAAAATATTTCGCCTACATTTTTGGCATTTATTTATTATCTATTTATTTATGTGAAGAGATGCTTTGAGAGAGATCTCAAAAATCCTCATAAGTGTTCACATGAGTTTGAGGGCTGGTGATTTAGCAGCTTTGTGGGGTGGGGAGATGCTGAGCAGATAGTTTCAGACATTAAATCCTGCACTGAGTGTGTGTGCACAATTAAATGAGAGTTGGAATGCATTGACCCAGGCAGGCCAGTGTGTTTGTGCAAGGAGAGAGTGCTGTGCCACGGGTGTCATATACTACAATAGTGTGTTTAAAGTGCTGGACAAAACTTGCTGCTGCTTCCTCACTAACCTGACGGTGAGTTCACAGTTGTTTTCCCTATGTTTATAAGGCCCAGATGGCCTTAAACATTCTCCATGCTGAAAGCAGCGAAAAGTACACGCTAACTTTCTTTCCTTAATGTTTACCCTGACAGATGTTTGTGTAAGATTTAGCCGGTGTTAAGCAGGGTTTTTTTTTTAATGTAGGAAGGAATCTTTTCCTTTGTCTCATTTGATGAAATTTATTTTCACTGATTGCCTGGGTGATATCACGCTAAAAAGTTGAAGGAAAACTGGAATCTAACAAGCTAACATCAGCCAAGTTTCTTGGTTCACTGGTAGGTTTTTAGATTGTCTCAACCGGGACAAGTCTGTTTTGGGAAACATCTGAGACACGTTTTACACTTGTGTGCAAAACTGTCATACCAGTGCTAAACGATGTAAGTGTTGATAGTTTTATTTTTTTATGGTTTGTGCATAAAATAATCTCTCAAACAATCTGCTATTAAAGGAATCCACAGAAGATTAAAGTGAATAGAAGTGTAGACACAAACATGTACATTAAAACAAATAGATTCTGATGCAGTCACACACACACACACACACACACACACACATATTTCCTTATTGTTTTGTTAGAATTATGTCCCAATTCTTCCAGTATCTTATCAGCTTAAAGCAGTATAATAAATTCAAGACAAGACATCCAAATTTCAGCCACCAGCTATAGATTTACCTTGTCCTGTGTACTCAGAAATGTTCAAAACATCCCTCTGGTCAAACATTGAAAGCCGAGTAATTTTCAGGAAAATTCTTTCCGTGAGGCTAATGAAACCAAAGACATTTTAAACTCTTTATACCATTCTAGAAACTGATAGAATCTTTTCCCTTCAGCTGATACTACAGTTTCAAGTGATTGTTTTTAAAGCTGTAGTAAGCCGGATGTATTTTGTAGTAATGTGTGAAGGAAATCCAAAAGCCTGTAAATTATAGAACCAATTTAACTTCGAACTCACTGAACTAGAACCGTTGAGTAAAAATCTAAATCCATTATTTTGTATGGTTACCATAAGTTACTCAAACTCAAATAAATGACTGGCTCTTTTTTGAAGAGTCATAAGATGCAGTTTCCAAGTAACAGCAATAAACTAAAGGCCGTTAAGCTGAGATTTATCCTTCCCCAAACAGACCCAGGTTGGAGGGAAGAAAACCACTGTCTTGCTTCCCAAGCTGGCCCCTGACACTGAATATGCCATCAGCGTAGTGGCAGTCTACCCCAGAGGAGTCAGTGCAGAACTGAATGGCCTCGGCAGGACCAGTAAGTAATGATTTCTGATGTTTGCTTTGTAAAGCTGTCAAGATTATGTATTTCTTTCAGAGCATTAAAGCTCCTACAGACTGCAACATTTGGGCTGTTGCAGACAAAAGTTAGCAATCGTAAGATAATTAATCGTCAGTCCAAAACTGTGGTCCAAGAACCCAAAATGAAACACGTCCACCAAAGCCAGTTCTCTTACGACCACGGCCTGTGACAAAATTGCCTACAGTGCCAGAAATTTAGGAACAAAATCTTACAATTTGACTGCTGCTGGAACCCACATCTATAAACTGGTGCAGATGGATGACAAGTTACACTTGTCTGCCTGCAAAGTTCCAGCTTGTTGTAATGCTATGATTCACCAGGCTTTCATCCCACATTCTGACAAACTTGATACCATTCAACAACCATTCTGACATTTAATGAACTTATAAGATTGCTGTTGTCATGCAGTTTGCAGGAGCCTTTACGCAACAGGCAATATTCAAGTATGACCATCTATTAAATGCATTGTATTAAGTTTATGTTACTTTCATCTCCCCCAGAGCCTTTGGGTGGTGTAAGGAACTTGCGGGTCACTGACCCCACTACCAGCACCCTGAATGTCCAGTGGGAGCCTGCTGAGGGTAATGTGCGTCAGTACAGGATCTTTTACATCCCTGCAGCTGGAGGAGTGGAAGAGATGGTAGGCTGAAAATGAGCTCTGGATTACATATAATACAGCATGTTGGTGATACCTCATTGCAGAAGTCACTCACTGTGGATCTTACATACCTTACCTTTCTTCTAAATTTGTCCTGTTTCATATTTGCTCTGGCCAGGGACAACTTAACGTGTGTCTGTTTGAATTTCTATCTAGGCGCAAGTATCTGGTAGCACTTACAACACTGTCCTGAAGAACCTGCAGTCTGATACCATCTACACTGTAACCGTGATGCCTGTCTACTCTGCTGGAGAGGGACAACGCATGTCTGAGAACGGCAAAACCTGTAAGTGCTATACAACAAAATGAATACTGCAGGTGAACATGTTGCGATGGTGACTGCTGCAGGGTAGTTTAGATGCCATGATGACACCAGTAAAACAGTTTACAGGTCAGCGCACTTTTTAAAATGACATACTTTAAGAAGCCACTGGGATTTTTTTCCCTAAGCTGGAAGTCCACTTATGTCTATCCAGAATGAGCTTTCTGGCCTCCGTTTCTGGCGCGATGTTCCTGTATGTCAGAAACCTTTAACAAGCTGTAGCTGTATCTGATGTAGCTGATGATTTGTTTCTTGAAAACATCCAAAGCCTTTGAAAACCTGTAAGCCAAGCCAAACAGATAAGATACAGTTTGCTCTGAAGGGGTGAATGAACACGTTTCATTCACACATTTCATGGTCGAACATGAAACATAACAAAGAATGGCAGCTGGAGAACCTACATTTTCCAGTTTCTCCCACAATTTTAAACCACCACCCTCGTTGGGAATGAGTCAGCTTTTTTTGCGAGGTGATTGCATAGGAAGGAATTCCTCAGGGTTGGCAGCATTATAATAGTGTCTCCTCTCTTTTTACCGTAATATTGTCCATTTATAGGTTGGAATGGTGGGTAGTGGTCAGGATAATCATGGGGCTAGGGAGATGGGGGGGGNGGGGGGGGGGGGATATACTGAGTAATTGGCTCTCCTTTGGGGAAAAAAAACAGGGGGGTAGAAATGAATGGAGTGCATTATATGTTTCATGGCTCTCAACTCAGTTGGCAAAGGTCATGCTTCACGCTTGCTACTGTTACCCCATTCTCCTTTTAGAAGTAATGGTCCTTCATGTTCAGTGCCTTTTCCTTGGCCATGGTTAAGCAAAACCTTGTATAGTGTGTACAGTATATAAGACTATACTATTAGAGAATTGGGACCTTGTAACTTTATCTAGTTTGATGCCAGGTGCTATCACGAATCCACCTGAACAACATGTTATTCAGTTTAGGCAACAATCTGCTGTCATTATTTGAGCTAACATTTCCTAATCACTGCAAATTGTGCCTAAAAATTCAAAGCAGCTTTCAACACACCATCCTTTGGTCTGGGAAAGTTAAAAGTAAGGAAGCTCGCTCACTGTGTTTTCCCACTCTGCATTTAGAGGTTATAATGGGGAGCAGCCCAAAGCCTGTAAACGTCTGCTGTGGTTTTTAGAAGGCATGTTTCACACAGGGCAGCACATACTCCTTCTATATCCTTTTCGTTAACTTCAGGGCACTGAGAGGAAGTGTCCTGTTGATAGCAGTATTGTTAAATAATGTCTTAAACTTGTCTCTGTTGGCTGCTGGGGAGTATTGTTCCTGCTTTCATGAAATGTTCTCATGTATTCATTGAACTGCTTTGTCAGTCCACAAAACCAGTCTAGACAGTTTTGTGGACTGAGAATCACAATAGGTGGAGGTAAGAGATTTACTAGAGCGGGGTTTGGGAACTTGTAAAATTGTCCCAAGCATCTGCTTAAGATAAAAATTCACAATCCCAGACCATCAATAAGCATATAGGACCATACCAGTTTGCATGTTTAAGCCCAATAAATACTACCAGATTACACTTTACATTACTGACATCCATTTTCCAAAACACAAAACCACATTTAAATTTTTCTGTTATTTTGCTCAAATCCATTAATCTTTCAAAATCAAATTGTTCAGGTGATACACCCACCTTAAAACTCAATGTTTCACCTGATAACAAGTACTTCCAATGAAGGGTTTGGTCATTGTTCATTTCTCAGCAAAAACCATCATCTCCTGGAACTATATTCCCAGGCGAATGCCTGGGAATATAGTTCCCAGGCATTCGCCTGGTTCTTCCATTCCCCAGGTTCTTCCATTCAGCTCCATGTTGGACCGCTTTAATTAAGTTACTTCGACAAACAAATCGAATAGATATCGTGTTTGCTTTGATGGGTTACTTATCTCAAGCATGTTTCCAGTCTCTTAAAAGTTAATTTTAATAGCGTACTGGAATGAACTGAAACCAATGGCAAGCTGGAAGGCAGGAAGGCAATTCTAATATTTACCATTCCAGTAGTACGTTTTGGGAAATGGTTATCAGGAACATAATGTGTATGTGCAGGTTGTATATATTTGGCTCTCAAACATACAAAACCACCGGTATCGTCCTTTAAGTAGCCTACTGAATGAATCTCTGAAAGTAGTTTTTGACATTTTAAGATCTATAAAGTGCCAGTAGTTGGTTATAATGCTGATTCCCTGTTAATGGTATTCATTATTTCTCTGAGTTAATGTCTTCCGTACCATTTAAGATCATGGGTTTGGCTTAGTATCCCTTGTACATCTAATGTTTGGGCATCGTCTACTGTGATGATGGATCTGCAGGGAGCTGCGCATTTATCCCCAGTTTGTGTGTCATACTGGGGCAACTCCATACTGGTTGTCTGCCCTGTTGGAGAGGGACTATTAAATTAAACCCAGGCCTTTAATGGCTTATAGGCCAAGGTCTTTCTTGTGTTGTTTGCTTAACTACTGTCTGCTACAGAGTGCTAGATGGAAACCATAACTAAAGACGTATAGTATATATAATCAATACTTTAATACTAATTATGGCACAAGCATTAATTATGGCAATCTATAGTAATTATATGATATTGTGCAACACAGTACAATATGATATACATTACACATTTTGTTACTCAGGCACTTTATTGATCCTTGAACCCAAATGTATATCTTCATTATGTAATTTCTAGTTCTAGTTGATCGACCACCTTTCCCACTTTTAAGTGTCTGACAGTCTTTTTTTTTGTCTCTTCTGTCTTATCTTGTAATTTCACTCCATCAATCTTTCCAATCTCTACAAAACCTCTTCTGTTTCTGACCTTTAACCTCACTCTGTTATCACTCTTTCTCTCTGTCCACCTTCTCCTCTAATCATTTTTCTTTGCACTCTACACCCCCTTTTTTTTTTACGCTACCTTACCCTGACCCTTACTACAATCTTTTGCATTCTTATCTCTTTCGCTACCACTAAACACATTCTTCCCTCCCAACATTCCTGCCTCTCCAGTGGAGCGAAGCCCCGTCAGGAACATCCGAGTTTTCAACCCCACTACCAACACTCTCAACGTTCGCTGGGAGGCTGCCACGGGACCCGTCCAGCAGTACCGGGTGGTCTATGCCCCTGCTACTGGCACCAAGCCCTCTGAGTCGGTCAGTTACTACTCACCGTGTGGGAAGGGGAAAGTAATTTAGCATAGCTTGAACAATTACAGTGCATTAATACAAACGATTTCTTACTATCTTATTGCTCAGCGACACACCTGATGGCCTTTAGCTAATGCCTCAGCATTCTCTTTTTATAAACTGCTAAAGTTTAAGCAAATGTTGTTTTCATTAAGGCAGATATTCTTTAATTGCATCTCCTGTCTCTCTATACGGTATGTGGCATCTGGCACCAGTGTGCCCACATCTTTAATTGGAAAGGATTTCTGGGCTGCCTAAAGAATCCACAAACTTTTGAAGTGTTGTTTGACATCACACCATCAGCATCTGCCAGAAAGACTGTGCCATCAAGAACTTTTTTATTGGGATCTAAGAGCATGTTGTTCGAAGAGAGAAGTTTCTAGTTTATTGATATAGAGGTGCTTTTTTTTTTTTTTTTTNTTTTTTTTTTTTTTTTGCCTTAAGCCCGGTTTGTTAAGACATTTATGGGAGGCTTGTACCCTGATAAATGATTATATTTAAAAGACAACTAAAGCAAACAATGGGACTTTGTTGATGCACTGGCATCTGTAAACAGATGAGCATGGAGGCTGTGTATTTCCCTAAGAAACATTCACTAGTCTAACACTCACAAATGGAAAACAACAGTGTTCCCTCTGTCACACAACCCTCTTTAATGCAGAGATTCTCCCTTCTCATTTGACTCTCATTTAAGAAGAGTGCATCCTCCATCTTCACCATCTACACCCACAGGGTTATCAGGAGGAGCGCGGGCCTCACCGAGTCCAGCTGACTAACCCACAGAAAGAGAGAGGGGTCTGCCTCAATNCCCACCCCCACCTCCATTCACTACCGCCACCACCACCACCACTCTTTCCAACATCAAAGGAATATTTGGCTCATCCTTTCACTTGGTACTGACAGCAAGGAGTGAAAGGGAGGTGTTAGAGGGTGTGTACAACACAAACAGCTGTCAAAGAGGGAGGAAAGGTCTTGTTTATATATGTGTTGGGTGGGAGATGTGCGTCATGTCCTGAACCCCTGCAGAATTGTCAGCACTTGGAAAACACACATTTGCTACACTTTGTTCTGTAAGACAGGTAACTTTTTCCCTATTGTAACCTAGGGCTTATAGTAAGTCTGCACATGCTGCACTGAAGCTTTCTAAAAGTTTTAAAAATAAAGATTTGTCTCTGTGCAGATTTTGGTACCAGGGACCACCACCACAGCCCTGCTGCAGCAGCTGCTCCCAGACACCGACTACAATGTTGGGGTGGTTGCCCTTTATGCCGATGGAGAGGGACCCACCATTTCTGATGCTGGCAAAACACGTAAGAACCTGGACCACTCTTGAAAAACCTTAGAATGGGGAAAATAACCTTAGGACCCTATATACCATGCCTCTCAGAGCAGGATGTGGATAAACCATTCAGTAAACTTCAGTAATTAATGAACTGCTTCAGTTGTTAAAAGCAGCAGTGGTTTCTAAACATATGCCACCAAGATCCAGAGTAGCTTGTAATTCTAACTCCAACATCTGGTTGAATGTTGTAATCAGTTAAGTCAGACACTGTTGCATTTGGCTGAAAAAAGCTGTAATAAACAGCTGTCATTACATTGATAGTTCTCTGTTCTTTTTAATTCGTAGTTTTCAGATTATGGCATTAATCACCGCACCTCTGACGCATGGAAATGTTTGGAACATACAACAAAAAATTAATTTGGCATTCTAACTAAGCCATTTTGTTCTTGCTCAGTTCCTCGTAGTGGTCCTAGGAACATGCGTGTGTATGACCCCACCACCAGCACTCTCTCTGTGACGTGGGAACATGCTGAAGGTCCTGTGATGCAATACCGCATCACCTATGCACCGACCACTGGAGATCCCATCGAGGAATATGTAAGTGATGTATATTGCCGTACAGAAATAAAAATCTTTTGTTCGTGTTTTAAAAGACAGACTTTATTTATTCCAGTTACTCCAAACTGCTTTTGAGTTATTCTCTTCATGAATCTATTTGTTAACACACACCAATATGTCTTTTGTCTTTCAGACCACAGTACCAGGGAACAGAAACAATGTGATCCTGCAGAACCTGGATCCAGACACACCTTATAATATAAAAGTGACTGCAGTCTATGCTGATGGACCAGGAGGAGAGCTGGAAGGAGATGGTCGTACAGGTACAAACTGTTCAGTCCTTGAAATTATGTGATTGTGTCAAGCTGAATACTTCATCCTGTATGTGTCTATTTAGCTGCTGCAGAGACCATTTAAGGACATTATATTGAGGCAAATAGTGGCATATGGACAGACACATTAAGGATATCATAAAATGCACACGTATACTGTGGAATTTACAGCAGAAAAATAGGCTTATCCATGATGAGAATCACTGATCATTGGAACAAAAGTTGAATAAGTGAAATTCTTGACATTTCATAAAGGCCTACAAAACTAATGGTCTTTGCCAGAGAATTATGAACTGGCTGTACTCCAGTGAGGGAAATCTCAGGCTCAGATCTGGCCCATGTCTTGCTTAATATTGGCTTTGACATAAATGAAACTCTATTTCATATAATATCACTCCATTCTTTCAAAGGGCATAATTTTTTCCCCCTAATTTCTTGGATGAGGCTGAATTTATCTTCCACGTGATCACACATGACGATACTTTGGTAAATCCACAATCAGCCATAGTACAGTAATTACACTGCTGAATACACTGAAATTTAACTAATTTGAGTCCTACTGTAATGAACTTTGTTGACCATGCTGTCATGCCTTATTTCCCACAGTGGGCATGCTCGGCCCCAGGAACCTCCGTGTTTCTGATGAGTGGTACACCCGCTTCAGGGTGGCTTGGGACCCTGCCCCCTCCAGGGTTAATGGATACAAGTTGATCTACCAGCCTGAGGGTATGGAGATATTTATTTATTTATTTATTTAACAGTCAGGGGGTAGAGATACTTGCAGATGAAAATGTATTTTCCACAATTGTATTAATCACCTTACTTCAGTAAGCAGTTCCAGTTCAAATGGACTTATAATATTCATGGCTCCTTTCCAGGCTCTGATGAATCTTTGGAGGTGGTTGTTGGAGACGTGACCTCCTACCAACTGCACAACCTGAAACCTGGAACCACATATGACCTGAAGGTTTTGGCCCAGTACAACACCGGGGACAGTGCACCTCTGATTGGACAAGGCACAACATGTAAGTTAACAGTTATTGGTTGACAGGCTACACACAATCAAATGGTCAATACCATTATTTTGCATAGGTGCTGTGTGTATTAAAAATGATGCTTTCCTTCAGTGTACCTGAACGTGACAGACCTAACCACCTACAATGTTGGCTACGACTCTTTCTGCATCCGGTGGGCCCCTCATAGAGCTGCAACCTCATACAGACTCAAAGTCAATCCTTTTGACCGTAAGTGTGTTACTCTGTAACATTTTGTACAGGCATTCTGTAATGTAACTTGTGGCTTTGACATAATTAGGAGACTGCGACTATATTTTGTTAAAGCTGTTTTACCACTGTTCCCTCAAAGTGTGACATTTCAGTATAACCAAAAGTGGCTCCTTATGCCTCAGGGGCCACAGAATTAAACAGAGGGGAGACGGGGAAATAAAAAGAAATGTCTACCTCATGACTACTGCAATAGAGTGAATTGTTGACTGTATGGCAGCCATCACAGAAGGACAGAGAGTGCTTAAGGACAATTGTTTACATGATAACTGTCAAATAACACCAGACGTTAGACTGGAAATCTATTGCTACCATCAATTTGCGTGTTAAATAATCTTCTCTTGTACCTTTCTCCATTCCTTTCCCTCTCATCCAGCCTCCAAGCGTGGAGCTCAGGAGATCACTGTCAGAGGCTCAGAGAGCAGCTACTGCTTTGATGGTTTGACCCCTGACAGTCTCTATAACGCCACTGTATACACCCAAACCCCCAGCCTAGAGGGACCTGGAGTCAGTGTCAAGGAGAAGACATGTAAGAACGAACATTTTTTTTGCTAGTTTAACTCTTAATGTATGAGGACATGTTAAAATGGAAGAAGTAAGTCCGTGTCGTAGGCTATTTGTAAAAACCTGCTGGAACTACAGTGTGTTAGTATCAGCTCTGTGCATGTGTTTCTGTTTTGTGTTCACAGTGGTCAAACCCACAGAGATCCCCACCGAGCCTCCCACCCCTCCTACTCCAGCAACCGTTCCCCCTGCTCTAGACGGTAATGAGAACTTTCACTTCTTTCTTTCAGTCTTTAGCAGCTTTTATAGCCTATCATAGATTAGCCAATAATGTTGCTATACCTGACCCACAGTGTGCAAAGGTGCTAAGGCAGACCTGGTCTTCCTCATTGATGGCTCCTGGAGTATTGGAGATGAGAGCTTCAGCAAGGTGATCCAGTTTGTTGTCAGCATGACGGGAGCCTTTGATGTCATCAGCCCTACTGGCATGCAGGTGAGCGTTACTGTTGGTGCAGACATGTTTATTTCTCAGTCGATTTGGCTGTTTCGATCTTTGCGTTGGTGTTTCCATTGACATACTCCTCTCATTTTTGTTATTTTTGCACAGGTGTCATTTGTGCAGTATAGTGATGATGCCAAGACTGAGTTCAAGCTGAACACCTATCATGATAAGGGCATCGTGCTGTCAGCTTTGCAAACTGTCCGCTACAGAGGGGGAAACACCAAGACAGGTACGTGAAAAATGTTAGCTTGTATTTGTTCAGCAGTTGAGAGTCTTATAACAATCTCATCTGGCACTGAAAAATATTAGTTGCATCTGAAAAAAAAAATTCTTCTGAAGATGAATTATTTGGGTTTAATGCTCCATTTGCTCTCCTCCCTCCTCGTCTTCCTCCCTCGTGCAGGAGTTGCTCTGAAGCATGTCTACGAGAAAGTTTTCACCTCAGACAGTGGCATGAGGAGGAACGTCCCGAAGGTGCTCGTGGTGGTCACAGACGGACGCTCCCAGGATGAAGTCAAGAAGAGTTCTGAAAAACTGCAGCACTCTGGTACGGATTCATTATTGATGAATCCGTACCAGAATTGATGAATTATTCATGATTTGGATTCATTATTGTCATATGGTTTGGTGTTGCTTGTACATCTGTAGCGGAGCTGTCTTGAATTATCACATATTTCTTTTTGCTCCCAAGCTTAATTTTCCTCTGTCAGAGCCAGCGTTTGCTTGCCAATTGAGTAAACTGTTGTAATGCTCCTTATAGTGATGGAACTGCCTCTGGCTATTGGAAGCATAACAATGGTCTTTGTTTTTTGTGTTTGTGTGTTTTCCCCTTCAGGCTACAGTGTGTTTGTGGTTGGTGTGGCTGATGTGGACATCACAGAGTTGCGAATTATTGGCAGCAAACCCAGTGAGAGACACGTGTTTGTGGTAGACGACTATGACGCCTTTGCCAAGATCCAGGACAACCTGATCACCTTCATCTGTGAAACAGCCACTTCCAGTAAGGACACTGCTGAGACTGAGATGAATATTATATAGAAGCACTCATATAGTTTTGACTTGGTAACTTCTGTGCTGGTTGATTGGTGCTCCTGCAGGGGTAACAGGAAATTTGCTCATGGACGTGCATTTCAGTTGATCTACTGCTGGATGAAATTTATAAAGAGACATGAGTCATATTCTTTGATCCTCAGTCTGTTTTTCCAACCCCTCTTTTTGTCTTGTTTTAGCTTGTCCTCTGATCTACATCAATGGCTTCACTACACCTGGTAAGCATACAGACACACACACACACGCACACAAATTCCAACAGAGAATTTTAGAATACAATCCTGTTCCTCCACAATTCCATGAATTCAACATGGCTTGTGTTGTTTACCCTTCCAGGCTTTAGGATGCTGGAGGCTTTCAACATGACAGACCGCACATTTGCTGCCATGAATGGTGTTTCTATGGAACCGGGCTCCTTTAACAGCTACATCGCCTACAGGCTGCACAAGGATTCTTTCCTGAACCAGCCCACCAAGTAAGAGCTAGGGTTAAAGGCTATGTGTGTGTGCTTCAAAGAGTGAGAGAGAGAGAGAGAGAGAGAGAGAGAGAGAGAGAGAGAGAGAGAGTGTGAGGCTCACTTTGTGTGTATTCTCAGCCTATTGGCCTCAACTCCCTCGCAATATAATCCTGTCCAGCCTACAGTCATTATTTATAATGATGTTCAATAGCCTCTCCAGTCCTCGGGGTTTCCCTGGTGCCACTCAACACTAAGCTCACACCAGTGCTTTTTTGTCGTTGCAGCTTATTGGAATATGAGGTGCTAGCAAGAGAAACTCTAGTCATAGAATTAAACAGTGTCTATACACCTTCCCTTCCACATAATACATGTCACACTGGGAGTGAACAAATCACCCCTGGGGTCAAGAGCTGTCTCTTTACTGGCCCCCATAATAGTGTCATTAGGCAATTACAAAACTGCTCCAGTATTCAAACCTCTTCAACATACTTTGTTAATATGTTTATAATGATGAGTATTTTGTGTGCATGGGATAAAGCAATTGGTTTAATACACACAAATGGAAACACTTCGAGCTGCAGCATTGAAGAGGGGACGGAAAATACTTTCAATATGTGGGCAATTTCTGCGAGGCCAGGGGAGACTGGCAATCATACAGGTTCTGCAGCCTACGTGACTCAACGTGATGTGCTCTATCAGTGTAAAGATGCTGTGGGCTTGGCGTTGTGTTGCTCTCATTAGACACTTTTGGATCAAAAGATTGTAACTATATTAGGAACTATGTTACCCACAACTGTCTGTAGTGGTTCCTTCAGCAAGTTCCTGGCTTGGCATTAGTACTGTACTTCAAGTACGGTGAAGATTACGGGAATCAGAGCATGTGATATCTACACTGTGACAGTCACATAATTTGCACAACACAAACACACAACTTATCTTCTGGTGAAAATGACTCATCCTGAGGGACCATGCTGTCGTCTAATGTTGTCACCAGAGACATTGCCAAGATTCTCAGTCTCTCATGCAGATGATGTTGGAGTAGTCCCACAAAAGAATACATTTTGTTGTACCACTTATTGTTACGTGTGATAAACATATCAAGATACTTTTGTTTTAATGGGTAAAAAAAAAAAATTAAAAATGGGAGTTGTCCACCTGGAGAAGATTGCGTCTTACCAATCAGCGATGTTCCAGCAAGCAGTTCCTGAACCTTTGGTGAATACCTTCCCTTGAGTAGGAACTAAAAAATTATTTGAAAATGGTTCCTCGTTGCTTGGCGAAAAATTAAGGGAAATTCTTGTGTTTCTGAAAAAAGTGCAAAAGGGGCAATTGTTGAATTTTCTACATGTAATATCCTACCTGGCAGTGTAATGGGGGCAAAGTGGGAGGTTGATTTCTATCATCGTATCAGGTTGGTTTTGTCTCATTTATAATCACAAATGTTTGCTTTTAACATCCACAGGGAGATCCATCCGGAGGGTCTTCCCCCATCCTACACCATCATCCTGCTGTTCCGCCTCCTGCCTGACACAACCAATGAACCTTTTGATATCTGGCAGATTTCTGACAGCAGGAACAACCCTGAGGTTGGGGTCACCATCAACCGTAAGTCTCCCATCATGCTTTGGGCCTCAGATGAAGGCAGAAGTAGCTGTAGCTGACCAACACATACACAGCTGTATATTCTTTAACGATTTTATTGGCTGTATTGGTTGTAGTCACCTCTATTTCTTAACCCCCTCCCACACACGCATGCACACACATACACACACACACAAACACACCACATACACATACATACTAGATCCATAGAAGTTTGCTTTTTAGAATATAATAGGAATTACAAACAAGTGGAGGTACATTAACCATAATTTGACCTTTAAAATGATTTCCTTCAGTCCACTGCTTCGACTTTGATTCTGATTTTGAGTTTGCCTTAATTTTTTGCCACCAAAATACATACTTTCACTTTTAAATAAGTATCTTTTACAAATGTTTACCAAGACACATGGTAGATGCATGCAAATAATTATGGCCATGGACCTAATCCCTCCTAGCATTCTCTTAATCCTGCTCCTCTCTGTACAATCATGTGTTCTGTGTAGTCCTCTCTGTGCTTTGCGTGCAACCACATCGTAACTCACTGGCGGGGACTCATCAAAGGTTCTTTTTTTCAGCTTCCAGCAAAACAATCACGTTCTACAACAAGGACACTCGAGGAGAGATCCAGAAAGCCACATTTAACGAGGAGCTAGTGAAGCGGGTTTTCCATGGAAGCTTCCACAAGGTAAACCAATGCATGGTCCCTAAAGAGAGGAGTACTCTCTACACTGTGTGTGTGTGTGTGTGTCTTTTTGGCTAAGATGAGTCTTACTGGCCTTTTACTCCACCTGAGAATTTTTGTGGCGCTAATTTTTCTTTTCATATGTTTTTACTCACAGTATATTGTTTTCATTATTTTCACATAATTTCATGTATAGCATATCTTTATGAGCCTACGTGTGACTTTAATACCTCATTTAATTTGGCTGAATTACCTTTTAATGTGAAGATCTGACCAACAGCCAGTACCATGACTGGGCATATCTTATTACCTGTCACAGAAGTTCCCTGCTGTCAGTAGTCTTTTGGATTTTTTATGATTTGACATTAAGTATGATTTTTTTTCAGACCGTGGGTAGTTAATTTGAGAAATGGGTCAGGGAGGCTATAAATAATTTAACAGACAAGTTGGAGGGAAAATCTGATACCTCCGTGACCCACTGTAAGACTGTTACAGCTCACCGTGGAGGTCTGACCACATCAAGTCTGCACACTATCCTGGTAGTAGTTAACTGAATTCCAAACCATTCTGCTGGAGCAGTCAGGACTTTTCTCAGCATTCAGAGAAAAATCAAAATAGAAAAAAAAGCAGCATGAGGTATTATTAGAATATGTTCTAAAGTCTGCTTATTCTTTCAACATTTACAGAATTTACACTGTTCACAGTGCTTCTTTAAGTTTCCATTCTTGCAGAGAGAGCATAGTTGTAGTAAGAATACTAGTTGTGGGAGTAAGAAATAAATGATGGCAAGGCAAGGGATTTTCCAGGTTGAATTGAGACGTATCCAACTGTCTAGCTGATACATATTGTTGACTCTAAAACTGATTCATGCCATCATCTTCTGTGTTTCATGCAAGAAATCAAGAATTAACTATGTTTGGAGAGCACTTATTAAACGCTTCATTAAAATGAAATAAAACATTCCATCTGTCAAAACTTCTCATTTAACTTGAAATAACTATTTGTAGTGGGTTTTTTTTTGCAAACCCTGTGGTTCCCTTCAGTGATTTAACCACCACATAGACCCACATGCCAAGCTTACAACTGTGATAAACAGTGTGTTGCGTGGACTCGCTGTGGGCCATTGCAAGGGGTTAAAAGAGACATCAAATGCCTTTACTTCCAACTCACAGCAGCAGTGAATATAAAACATCCTCTGCTGTGGTTAACCGCTAAGAGTGTAGTCAGTATAACAATGCAGAACAGTATATTTTTATATGGGTTAAGATGTTAAATTACTGATTGTAATGTACACAATGGCATTTCCAATTGCATTTGACTACCTCCAAGAGCAGTGTGCCCCTTATTTAGTAAACAGGCTTATTTCCCCCCATTCAAAGTGAATGATGACCCTCTTTCCCTTGTGAGGGTCTTATCCAACATCAAAGTTTGCCCACTTCCTGATATTACAAACCACAGTCTTATTTCCCACCAAACTTTGAAGAACTGAGCAACTGTTGAGAGTGACACTAGCTCACTGATCAGAGCTCAACGTAAATGGCTTTTGAGTTTGACCGTTTAGCTGTGATGTGACTACTGGTAGCATAACTCCATGAATGAATGAGACCCTGGAAAATACTGGGTGAGAACTAGATCTAAGCGATATCACCAAAATGACATCACCGCTATCCTAGTTGGATAGAAGCCTGATCTGTGTGGATGTGTGTGTATGTGTGTGTTCTTTCACTTTGTGGTCACGGTGGAGCCGGGAGACTGAATGTACACTGGGTGGCTAGTTTGTGGTGCAGTATTTACTGGCAAGTCTGCAGCGGTTTACCTAGCTGCTTATTTACTGGTCTGCTGAATAAATGCCAGTGCTGACTGCTGTGGTGGTGGTTTACATGTTGTCAGTGGTTACCCGACACTTTGTCCATGGATAGTACTGAGTGACCTCAGTGTGTGTGTGTGTGTGGGTTGAAACTAGAGTGACCTGTGATGAAGTTTGTCACAAATGGCAGTTTGATTTGTTGTCCAGAACACCATTTGTGACCAAGAAAAATGAAACAGAAGTACACAAAGCAAAAATGTCACATGTGGGCCTCTAATGTTGCCAGCCATTTAAATACTTTACACACACTGCTGCTAGTGTTGGATATGTTAGGTATATTATATCATAGCTTTTTCTGGCAGTGGGTTTTGACAGGATTTTTAACACACATTTGTCAAATCCTAGATATTGTTAAAGTTCCTTCTGAAATCAGTCTAGTGCTTCCTCATAATTTGTATTATTTTTGTAATTCTAAGATTAAGTGTTTCGCCCAGACCACTATTAAAAAGAAAGTTTCTGTATTTCCACTTAAATATACAAGCACTTTGTGTACTTTTAATATCGCAGTCCTTAGGCTAGTAAATAGAAAGTAACACGGACGGTGAGGTCATGGTCTACCACTAGTTGAACATGTGGGAAAGCTCTCAAAGATTACTTTAGCAGATGGTAGCCACTCACTAGTCCACTGGGGAATCCCTTCCCACACTCAGAGAGTGGGAGTCCATAGAGGGAACTTTCCTGGTAACCAAAGATATTTTCCATAAGTCAGTGACTGTTGTTGTGGATCTATTCAGAGAACTACCTTGATAGAAGAGGTACACTCTCAGTTGCTGTAGCCATTGGACTGTAAAACACACAAATTTTATTTTCTATGGGAACTCGCAAACTCATTCCTTCAAACTTTCCTTTCAAAAAGGTTGTGCCAGTATGTGCATGCACTGATTGCAACAGAAGGAGAGGGGAACAAAGACCTACACAAAGCCAAAGCATTCCATGACGCTAGCTCTCAGTTCATTATAACCATAATGGATACTTTGCCAAAGTGTCCACTGACTGCAATCTTTGTAGTCTTCATTTATGAGGCATTTCTTCATAGACATATAGTCATCTTCTTTTCCTTACCTGGATATGTAGCTTTGTTGATCCAAGATTATATATTAACTTAGCATGCACTCTGATAATCAGAACTCAGGCCTGGAAAATTGCATTTCTGCATGGAAGATCACCTTCAAGCCTGATAAAGTGAAAATGATCAGCCCCACTGGAGATTTCATGATCAGTTCAAGCGCTTTGGAAATTGAAATGAATCCTTCCATGTGATTCCGTATCAAATAGTTATTTCCTTTTATTCTCCGTGAAAGCTAATTAAATTTTGAATTTTCACAGATTTACACCACCTGCTTATTAGTGCACATGTATAAAAATAAAGCCATAAAGCCTTCAAGGTGCAGGATTATAAAACAGAGACCCAGCCAAGAACAATAAAACTGAATCTGATAGAAATCATGGAAATATGTCAAGTGTACTGGGGACCAAGTTTAAAATTTTACCATATGGAGTCTGTTTGCAGAGTGCTGACACAGTGAAACACAGTCAACTAAAACTGATGAATGGAATTGTTGATCTGTCAATGCTTCACTGCAGAAAGACTCAGATCACTTGACAGGAAGTGCAATCATCTGAGGGAGCAATGGTCACTCCTGAAGCCATATTTTCCAGCGAGAAAAGTGTTTTTATCATGTTTACTTACTGGTCAGTGAGGTCATATATACTGTACATACTCATTATTTGCCATCCCAGGATATTGTTGAAAGTTGTTTTGGTAAGCCCTTTAGAGCATCATGGTATAATATATCCATGCCAGAATCTTGGGATAACCGACACCCTCTCCCATTGCGGTCCACCAGATAGTTTCTTCTGTTGCCAAGGAAGTCGACTGTGATTTTGTGATTAGTTGCCAAGAACTCAGGCCTAGTCTGTGGTTGGTATGGCTTTGTAGAAAGAAATGGTAGCTTGCTTTTTTTCTGACATAAAGAAAGCTTGTCTGACTGTTCAGCAGAGGAAAATTTGCAACTGTGAAGGGAAAGTATGGAAAGTGTAGAACGTTTTATGGCACACCACAAATGATATAATTTCAAGATGTGGAGTGGGGTTCTCTGGACAGGACATTTCAAAATCTGGCAGTTTGTCATTCAGTGTTGTTATACAATCACCGACTGCAGCTTTAAGGCTACTCGGATATATCAATCTTTATACTGTATATTTTCTTTTTTTTATGGTCCATTCATCTTTAGAAGCATCAAACAGCAGTTGTATGCCAAATAAGTAACTGCTCTGGGGTAATATCAGAATCTATAATTAACATGCTTTTGCAAAGACTAAACAATTCCATAAATGTAGCAATTATGCAGAATACAGCATCAGCATTTTTATAAGCATCAGACAGCATGGTTTAGTGAGGTTGTTTCTTGCCTTACAGTTGCAGTTTTTAAAGAATAAAAGGTCATTCATGCCCCTTCCAAATAGAAATGAATGCTAAATCCAGCTTTTCAAAAGCTTCAGTGTCTTTATTACTCTTCCAAGTAATTGGTTGCAACAAAGCATCGAGAAGACAAGAATATTTTGTTAATTGTGTCCTCTCTGCATCCTTTCCTGCAGCTTCACATCAGCATCTCACCGGAGAAAGTCAAGCTGAACGTGGACTGCCAAGAGGTGGCAGAGAAGCCCATCAAGGAGGCCAACAACATCTCGTTGGATGGCCTTGAGGTGCTTGGGAAGCTGGTCAAGTCTGCAGGTGGAAGGAAGCAGTCTGCAACGGTAAATGAAAAAACAAAGAAGCTTTGAAAAACAAATATAGAGGAGCACCTCACAAGTTTCCGAAGAATGAACGCCGACATCCTCTTGTGTGTAGATGAAAGATAGGATAACAAGATAATGGGCAGCATCTTTCTACTTTGTGAGGATCTCATTCTCGGTTTGCTATGATCTGTTGTTCAGTATCTGCTTTTTCATCACTAATAGGAGCCATTTGTAACTCTCCTCACTGATTTCCCTTTCTCTATTGTGTAGTTCCAGCTCCAGATGTTCGATATTGTCTGCAGCTTGAGCTGGGTCAGCCGAGACAAATGTTGTGACCTGCCCGCCACAGTAAGAACAAGTGACATTTTACATTTGTCTGAATAGTGTTATTTAATATTGTTTGTGTCGAGTTGCAAGGCCATTTTTAACTAGAGGGATGTTTTGCCAGAATTTTTTAATTTGTTGATTTAAGACTAAAATTTGCATTCTTAGATGGAGAAGATAGTTAACATGGGACATTAATTTCACCTGTTTTTTTATAATCAGTGGAAAAAGGACCATGAAACTTATGTAGCGTAAATACTCGGAAGAGAGGTTGAATGAGTTATGTCAGAATAACGATCGAATTCTAAC
>VXCM01000960.1:0-31508 GCA_014773175.1 Lucifuga dentata
GTGTGTGTGTGTGTGGGGGGGAGGGGCGGGTTGGGTTGATTTAGCTATACTTATGAGGACCAACCCTAAATACCAAAGTTCTGGTTGGTTCTTGCTATTTTAGGCTCGCTGGTTAAATTTACAGCTAGAATTGAGATTATGCTAAAGGGAAACTCCACTTAAAATCTTTTCAGTATCAAAGATTATCTTCCTGGCTTGGAAAGTGGCTCTAGGTTGAATAGGGTGAATTCAGTCAGTTAGAATGGATACTAATGGTGACCCTTATCAGTATCAAAATGTGAATAAAAACAATTGTTTTCAGTATGTTAACAACGATCATTTTGCCGATATAATCACTACATATGCTTCTTCTGGCACAGCTTCAGGGCTTCTAGGAGGGTGATAGTGTCACACAAACACCAGCATATCTCCTAGCTAACCATTTATGAAATGGGAAGATTTATGGAAACATCCCCAAATGGTTTTCCAAGAATGTTTCCCTAATGTGTCTTCAGTATTCCCTTTTTGTAAAACATGCTGATCCCAGAATGTTCCTAGAAGGTTACTAGATCTTTGAAGAAAAACTTCCAGGAGGACTATGAATGTTCCCAAGAAGTTTGGAAAAATCTTTTATAAATATAACTATATGGGAATGTTCTTTAAAAATGTTTATGCAACCATAAAGGAGCATCTACAGGAATTTTTCATGAATGTTTGTAAAACCAACAAAGCTAAAAAAAAAAAAAAAAANAAAAAAAAAAAAAAAATGCTCCTAAAAAAATGTTAGCAAGAGAACATTACAGGAACATCAGCTGTTTGTAGGGTTGCGAGTGTTTGACATGTGTAAGATTGATTAGCAGCGGTTTAAATTGAGAAAGCCAACAGGAAATGAGTGTATACCAATGAATGCAATGTCCTAAAAGAACCAAAGTGTGTGTGTTAGTGTGTCTGTGGGTCTCTAGTTGTGGCTTCCAGAGGGCGGGGTTTATGCTGGACTGTAGAGGGGTGAAGTGCCTCCGATCCTTGGGACTGGAACGCATTTCCTTTTGTTGCCCTCCAGTTTTTGACTAGCTTGCCCAACGCAGGAGTATGATGGGGCTGTTTCTATTATCCCTCTTCCCAGAGACCCCCTCCCTCCCCACCCTTACCCCATCCCGCCCCGGCCCATTCCCAAAGCGATTGGCATTCCTGGGGGCCACCAGTGAAGCAGCTTTAGAGGGGAGGCCATTGGCTCCTGGGTGGCCTCTTGTGCAGAGGCTCCAAGGGGAGGAGACAATGTCTTATTAATTGACTGGGCGTCTTGGGCAGAGTGCAGGAATTTGCAGAAGGGGGAGATGGCAAATGGGGATGAGGGATGAGCCAAGGGGGTGGAGGGGCGGGACGATTGGGGAGGATTCACAGTCCACCAATGAAGATTCATTGACCTCTATCTCAGATTTATTTCACTTTGATTTGCAGCTGCTGGGAGGGTCAGGGAGGTGGTGATGATGATTCTATGGTTCTAGTTAGTATATGGTCACGTTTATATTTTTGTTTTAAGTATTCTAAACTTTACAACAGGTTTGGCTTTTGAAGAAGCTCATCAGTCCACCTGAATTTTTCAACTTGAGTACATATAGTCATTTGTACACTTTTGCTACTCAGAATATCATTTTATCCCTTAAAAATTGTTTAATTATAAATCATGATTTCACTTTAATCAACATCTGGACACTTTACAGACATAAATCTGTTCAAAGTTTGTAGTGTATTTAAAGAAGCTGCTTTTAAAAAAAAAAAAAAAAAATGAAAATAACACTAAAACTTCAGCAAAATGCATTCAGAAATTATACTTATTTAATTTTTCACAAGGCAAAAACATGTTTTGCACATTACAGCATTTATCGGTGAGCACTATTTATTTTTTAAATTTTATTTCTTCATTGTTAATTTATTTTTTATTTGTTGTATTATTTTTGTTTCCTTTTTATTAATAGCATTTTATTACTTGATGTTGGTTTTCTTCTATTTTCCCACCAAAATATTCAATGATTAACACAATTCAGTATGGTATTAATACTAAAAATCCTACCCTTCTTTAGGTTTTGCCACTTGTGTTTTATGAGTTTAAAATACTGAATTATTAAGAGAAATGATCCGACTATTACTCTATAAACACAGTTCAGAGTTTTAATGAGTTTGATTTCTCATGTTTTCTATTTACATTAATACGCTCACATTCTGTAAAATGTTAATTGTTCAGAAACTAAGAAAACAATTATTTCAGTTAACCTGTATTTATGAGAAACTTTACCACAAGCTCAAGTACAGCAGAAAAAAAAAAAATCATATCTCAGAAATAAACCATGNAAACTTTACCACAAGCTCAAGTACAGCAGAAAAAAAAAAAATCATATCTCAGAAATAAACCATGAAAAATGAAATAACTGGAGTTTAACTGGAGGAGGTTCAGTGTGCAGATTCTGACTCCACACCATCATGGTGGGCAGCGGGGCCCTGTTTTTATGTGCAAGTATGATGGAGTGGGACAGAGGGAGGAGGGGCGGGTGTAGCATCTCCCCATGTGGTCCCCCCAGGTGTCCTCACCCTAATCCTGTTACATGTGTCCCTCATTAGCACTAATGGAGCTGCCATTGTCTCCCCGTAATGCTCTGTTGTGCCCCTGGCCTAGTCACCTTGAGTCAGTAAACTCAGTCCTGTCATGTTTGGACTGCTTCCCACACACACGGGTCTCCATGACGATGGTGGACCCCCCNCCCCCACCCTAAACTCCTCCCACAGACAGAGTGCTGGGATGCCAGAGGAAGTAAAGGGTGTAAACCTCTTGATATCTAAATTCATGGCGTACATGATGTCTGTTTTAAGAAGAAACAACAGAAATGATTAAGTTCCACTGTCGGAAATGATTGAATTGTTTTTATCATTTCATATCATTAACACGGCATGAATAAACACCAAATGACTGAAGTACATCATTAATGTACCTCACTATTTGGCACTAAATCATTCGTTAACGTTGTGTTAATCATATTAAATTACAGTATAAAGTCAAAAATAATATATTAAAATTTGTTAAGCTTTCTCAGTTGGTAGATCTTTACTTATACTCTCTCTAAACTTAGATTAATAGTTCAGTTGTTTGGCTCAAAAATGCACTTAAGCAGCATCCTCTCAATATTTTGCAGCTATAAATGTGTGTTATTGCTTTTTTCTTCCTCTAAATACACATTTTGGAATTCCTCTAAGAGCTTTGACGCCATGTAAAGCAAGAAAAGATGTACAAATGCGTGGTGGTGTTAACATAAACTGTACACGCATGAGAGAAGTGGGAATGTATTTAGTGCATTTTCAGATGGCCTGACCCCCACGCTGCATCCATCACACAGAGACTGATTGAGCTGACCTTCAGGCCTGCCCTGCNCTGACCCCCACGCTGCATCCATCACACAGAGACTGATTGAGCTGACCTTCAGGCCTGCCCTGCCGACCCCGGGGCTTCCTGTTCTTTGTCCGCCTCTCACAATACCACTGGTATCATACAGACAGGGGAGGTCTGAGAACCAACCAGGGGAGTCCACCCAGGCTGAGGCAGGGATGGTGGGGGTAGCGGGAGTAGAGAGCTTCAGGGAGGGAGCTGAGGACCCCCTTTTCAATTTTGCCCAGTCTTTCCAAATAAGAGAAAGGGGACAGAGTGGCGTCCTCTGTCAGCCTGCCATCCAGAGACCTTTAAAAAGCAGCCTCAGTGGTTTCTCAAGTGAGGTGTCTTCTCAAGAGACAAAAAAGAGAAGAATGAGTGGGTGAAGAATTTAATTGTGGTCCTGTGTGAGGGACTGGCAGTGGGAGGATGGCCACTCTAGCATGTATAAAGGACTGAACCAGTTTGCTCGTGCTTTCTCTTTGGCCCTGTAAAAGCAGAACGGACAAACCCGCTCCTCTTCCTCAGGTACTGCAGCTCCACTGAGAACATCACACAAAACCAGGCACAGAGTTGAAAGCTTGGACCCGTGTGTAACATCCATAGTGAATTATTAATCTTTTATTCACCTCCTTTGTCTCTTTCTCTGACTTTTGTGTTCCTGCAGAGTAGCATTTGTGTGTCTGTGCATGTACACATGCACACAAATACTTTGTGTCAGTGCATCTGAGTTCACAGCATGGATGCACGGAGATTTATCTGAAGTGCTCACCGGTTACCATGACGATACTTTTTTACAGGGGTTTGGAACAATCATCTACCTGTATTTCCTCCCTGTAAAAATGATATTAGTAAGGTTTGGCCTTGGGTACCAACATGCAAGGACATTCTTAATACATTGTGTTAATCAGTCCTGGTTTTATACAGCATTCACCTATTGAGACACAACCAAAGTAAATGCGCTTTCTTCAACAAGAAATATTCTTTCAACAGAATCTGTGTTGAATCTTTCCAGCATTGTATATTTGTGAATAAAACATCAATAATTCTGCACTCATTTACCCTCCCGTGCACCTCATAAAATACAGAATAAATGAGGATTTATTGATCAACGAAGCCATCATGTGCAGCCACAGTTAAATAATCTGAAACTAAAGAATTCTTTGGCTCCAATTTATTGATTACTAAGGAGACACATCAACATAAAAGTATAACCATAACACAAAAAATGGAGGAAAAAGTCATCCTCATTATCTGTCCAAGTGGACATTGATCACGAATGAAGTTATCAAAGCTGAATAAGCAAAGTGGAAAGTGTTTTGCCAGTTCCACCAATGGCATCACAGTCTCCATGTTCTGCTTTCAGCTGCTCTGGGTGGCCCTCAGTGGCCTGGCAGCACCTGGTCCAAACCCTGATCCACTCACTCCAGCCCAGACTGTGGCTCAACACACTGGAGCTCCACTTCTTTCTCCATTAGCATTGCATTTCATTTGCAATGCTAATGCGCAGGAGACAGATGTCATCTTGCAGCAACCATGATCAATCCAAAGCCAGGGAGGGAGGAAGGGGGGNGGGGTGTAGAAAAAAAAGATAAATAAAACTGCAGGGTAAATAGGTCAGCCTATTATCTTGTGGCCTCACATGGGTGCCGGTCCTTGAGAGCATGAATTTCAATGAAAGTCCCTTTCAGTGTGAGGAAGAAGAAAGAGAATAAAATATGAAAAGATGCCTACAGAAACAAATGAGAGAAGAAAATTAAAAGTGGAATGAAGGAAAGCAAACAAGTTTTGTTTTCTGCTTCCTTGTTGAAAGTGCTCCTCATGAACCAATGCAGGGCATGATGAAGAGCAGGTGCTTCATGTGGAAAATAACTCCTCAGCATGTATATGTGTAAGTGCTCTTCATTTAGAATGTAGATCTCTCACTTCTTGAGAATACACACGTCTGATTGAGCAGGTTGGTTTCCTATTTCTTAGAACTGTGTTTGGCAGCATTGTTTATGAGAATCCAATACAGCAACAATGATGTCCAAGTGTATGAATTCAGTTGTGCACACAAGCTTTTTCCCTGAAAGTGATGGATATGTCCTTGTTGCAGTCAACCATTCGTTTAAGGCTTTTCTGCTATGGCGATCAGCAACTGATCCAAGTTGTCTTGAAACCAAAAAGTGAAGAGAAAGAGGAAGTGTCTTCCATTCATTGAGTTTATAAATCCTCAAAGATAACTTCTGTCTTGCAATGTTGCAAATACAAAAATGCATATAATCTTAATTGTTTGTAGTAACATTGAAGCAGATACAATAGAGCTGTAAGGCAAAATGTCCAGATAATACTGTGTAATTTGTAAACCATATGATGACAATGGAGGTCAGCGAAAACACAAGAAGCTATTACTTTCCCTTCACTGCTTACACTTTCCCCGCTAATAATGTTTGCTGAAGCTGGATTGAGGGAAATGAGGTGGAAAACTCAGAGCGTGTGTGTATGTTATGGTGGGTGGGTTTTGGTGTGAAGGGGAATCAATTGATTCCTGTTGTTAAGGAGTAGCGACAATGTTTCATCTTAAGATGTCATCTCTCTCCCCGTCTCTCTTTCTCTTACACACACACACACACACAAGCCTGTTGATGTCAGAGGCAGTAGCAGTAATCCCTATCCTAGGCCGCCCAGATCATTATAGACTCTGATCAGTAGTCCCTGAAAAAGGGAATTAGCTGGGAACACAATCCCAGTGACCTCTGTGACACGAGGACAAAGCCTCAGCTGCTGGGGGTCCAGATCCCTAAACCAGCCCATATGGCTCAGACAAAATTGCTACAATGGCCAGTACAATAGGAACACGGTGGGAGGGTCTGCCGGCCTGCCTCTGTGTATGAGTGTGCCAGCAAGATCTGTCAGTTTGTATGCTAATATGTTGATTTTATCTCAAACGGGCAACATGAGGGGCAGAAATGCTCATGTTCATGGCAGGAACTTTGGACAAAAATCTCCAATAAATGTCACGTCAGCGATTTCCCCCTTCTCTGTGTATGGAGAGGAGTGTCACATAGGAGTGGAAGGGGTGTGTGTGTGGGGCTCCTCCTATAGGCCCTCAGATTGTTTCCTATATAAAGTCTCTCCTCTGCCCTTTCCCTGTGAGATGATGTCTTTAAGAGCCCCCCTGGTGCGTTCACGCTGAGCGGGTCTTTGTGTTTTTGGCAATTGGAAAAGACCCCCTGCTTTTAGAATACACACACGATCTCTGTCTCTCTCTCTCTCTCTCTCTCTCTCCTTATGTGCACAAAAACACACTTTCTCTCTGATGCTCAAATCATCACTTTCTTTCGTCACGTCTCATTCTCTTGTTTCTTTCTTGCACTTCTTCTATCACTCACAGTCCAGACAAGCACAGATTTCATCCACAGACCAGCGATATTTACTAAGTTTAGGTGGCACAAACAAAATCATAAATCATCTCAATTTTTTATGGTCTTCATGGCTGCAAATTTATAGGAAACTGCATTCAGCGAGCCTTTTTTCTTTCCTTTTTGCAACATAAAATTGTGGTTTTGTGCGTATGAAAACAAGTATTTTACAAATTATAGGTTACTTTGGACTTGGAATCAGAATCAGAATAATTTATTAGCCACTTCTTTGCATAGAAGGAATGTGTCTAGACCTACAGAACTACACATATATATATACAAAGTGTAAAATACAAAAACACACAACATGAACGCTGCACTGACCAGGTGGTGATGTCAATATTTTGTTTATAATGTAAATATAGACAACAGGATTGCGCTTTAGTCCAGTTTAACTCTGGTCACAACAATGGGACTCAACTCCAAAGTTAGGAATCACCCAGAAATTTTCATGTTTTAGATAGAAATTTATTCACCAGCATCCTGGAGTCATCTTTTCATTGTTGCAGATGACACTAGTGTTTCTGCTATTTAAATCAATTTAACTTCTTTGGTAAATAAAAGTATCAATTGCTATCAAAACCATGAAAAGTTCTGGGTGATTTCAAACTTTTGAATGCTGACTGTACATGATTCCACTATGCCAGGTATCATTAGCATCAGGTAAAATGACTCTTTGTAGTAATCTTTTGCTGATAAATGAATTCACTGAGTTTTCTGTCTTATTTTAATATGGTGCTACCAACCCACCAGGTACCAGATGAGGCTTGGTAAGCAATTAAAACCACAAATAATCTTGAATCTGTGAAATTCATGAGAGTTGCTCTTTTTGGGGATGTTTTACATGCAATTTCACACATTCATGCATCCACAAAGGCAACAGCAATATAAGTTCTTTAAAATTATTTTTCACTCCAAACTATGTTAAAGCCAAATTACATGGAAGGTCATCAGTAATAGTGAATGGCGTATCTTGATTTATTATTTTAACAATGAGCAATTCACTGACAAAAAGCAGTGAGTGCTGAGTGCTGCTAAATAGTGATAAGACTCCTGTTTTAATCTAGCAGGATGAGTTATTTCTCTAATGATCCTCTCTGATGTGAAGAGGGTTATAGAGTGCAACCCTTTTTGCTAATACAGCACCACTCATTAGATGTTTAAAACACCGGGAACTATTACAAAAAGCTTTACTGAGCTATTCAAGATGAAAATATGAGGATGGTGACACAAACTGAGCCGTGATGAGCCTCAACAGGACTTTCTTTCCAGGCGTGTGTCCTTTTTCGTCAGCATTAACATTTGGTGTGAGTCAATAATGTTACAGCAGAGGTGCATTTTCTCTGGAGCCATATTCTCTTTCTCTTTTCTCCCCACTCTCTTCTCCACACTTCACCCTCTCCAATTAGGGAAGCTCCAGCTGTGCACCAGTCAGGATCAGAGGCTCCCTCTATTAGCTAAATCCATTTGTGTAGTGACTGAATCACTCCACAATCTTGTCTTCATTCCCTCTACCTCCATAAGCCCAATACACAAACACATCTATACATACACATGCACACACACTTACTTTACTGCAAACCGCACCTTATATGAAATGTGTATATGACATCAATAAAGTGCTATGAAAATGTATCCATCAGAAGAACCAGTCATTCATTTCAATGTCAAGAAAAATTATGTCTCTAACAAAAACTAAACATAGAGTTAGAGCATTTACTTTAATAAAATCATAATATTATATAATCATATTAAGTATTCATATATGATACAGGATATTTTGATATGCAATGAGGTATTTAATTTGCAATTATCTGAAAGAGTTAAAATATTCTAGAAGCATACTCTAACAGAAGTATGCAGCCAAATAAATAATAAAAGTGATAGGGACATACACATAAAGCCTGATTCTGTTGCTTTTGACTTCATTCAAATGAACTTTTCTCCAAATCATCCCCTGGCCTTGATACATTTTCTCATTTAATCCAGAAGGTGGCACAATTGTGTAGGGACTGGCCACAGGCCAGGCATTCAACATGCAGCACTGATGCACAATGAAAAGCTTGTCAGCCAGGTCTTGTTCCTCAGACAGCCATAGAAAACAATATTTCCACTTTTGTTCACTGTATGTTAAGAGACCTCTTGACCTTTTGCCCAGAAGACAGTGTTAACAAGCTACCAAAATGTCACGGTCTTCTCCTTTGGCAAAAATGATTGCCAAGTGAAAAGAAAAACTCAAATGAAAAGAACGTGGTCCTTCCACACAGTCATATAATTCAAACTCATCAAGGGCAAGTCTTTTGTAAATCCTCTCCTCAATCAAGTGTACTTTCTGTCTTTCCCCTCATTCTCTCACACTTTCATTCTGCCTCCATACACATCTGCTCTTTCTTTCTTTCTTTGCCTCTCTCTGTCCTTCTTGGGATTCTTGATTGACAGTGTCTACTCTTTTTTTTTTTTTTTTTTNTTTTTTTTTTTTTTTTTGGCGACATTAGTCCCTATTAAAAAAAGTGGCATAACGCAGGAATGTTGACTGTCAATTTTTAGCAGCAGAATTAAAGGTTGAAATAGAGAAGACAAGCTCCACATTTACAGGACAACCATGACCAAAATATATAGAACAGACACTAATTCAAACACGGAGAATCCAATTTCTATGAAAATGCTACTTTCACATTCAACTCCCTTTTTACTTTCTTCCTTTAGGATTTCCGTCATGAGCTACATGAATTTTACCGTCATCATTTTGATTGCCATGTCCCCCGTTTCTCAGCCAGCATTTTACTTTTGCTTTAAATCTCAATTCAACCGCTCCTGGTTTCATGGTATGTGCACCACAGCAAACATCCCTCTGTATGCACCTTGGTATCCTTGCTACATTTTTATACCTGCTTCTTAAAACACACTAGAAAGAAATATGTGGAGGTTATGATATTAAATGTATTCATGAGGGTGCACACTTCTTGATCCTCTTAACACTAATGTATTTTCCTGCCCATTTCAGCCTCTGCGGTTCAAGTCTCAGCGTTGCCCCTGCTGCTCTCGATGACACGAGTTTAAGAAAAATAGCTGTGGCTAAACGGCCTGGCAAGGTGTTCTGCATGGGCATCTGAGTATGTTTGTTTGAGGAGCACACTTGACCTCCTCCCTCTACAGGAGAGATGGAGGAGACAGTGGAGAGCTTCTCAAGTCTGTCAGTCAGACTGTTTCCTCTCATGCAGCTGCGACGCGGCTCGGTATATGTAACACGCAATGCTAAATTATCCTGTTGATTATTTGGGTTTCTGTTGCTAAGAAGCTGGACACAATAAATTACACACAATATTTTGCTAATCCCTTTCTCGTGTGTGGTTCCAATGAAATGTGTAAAAAGTATAAGATAAAGAACAATATTTTAAAACTGTTTTGCGCTGTAGATCTATTTTTGTATGTCAACTTTAAAAGTTCTTAATAATTCTAACTTCTATATATCTTTGATTTATGTGAAGTATCTCTGAGTGTAACACAAAATTCAAGCACAAATAACAGTAATATTTACAATATTACAAATAATAACCATAAATAAAAACTTACATTCATTAAAATGCAAAAATAAACACTAAACCATACACAGTGGATGTTCTTGGTTTTGGGATTTGGGGATGTATCTGCTGCCACAAAGTCACTGCAAATCTCAATAGAGGATGTGTCATGTCCTTGACCTTTGACCTGTATACTCATACAAAAAGTTGCCATCTGTGTATCTGTTGGTGAAATGTACCATCTCAGCAGAGTAACAAAAGGCAGGACAGATTACTGATTTTTTACCAATAAATGAAGCAATATTAAATTCATAACATATAGTTCTACCTGCTTCTGAAGCAATTTTGCTCTTACATGCTGCATTTTTACCGCTTCAATTAGAATTTAGCATTTTTGATGAAACATCCCACCAAATTTTGAGATAAAGCTAAGATATGCATCCATATGCAGTTTGTCTTTCACAAAGACAAACTGTGCAACAACTGCGGCCACCGCCATTTAAAACTTTGATTTGCGCCTCCAACTTGGTTTTTCTTTCGCTGCGTCTCATCGCTCTCAAGATAGTGCTGATTGTGATTTGCGTTTCAGAGCTGGGTGTGGGAAAGCGTGTGGGTGTTCAGGGGGGTGTAGGTGTTTGCAGCAGAACAAGACAATACAATTAAATGATTAATGCACAGCAGGCCTACTGACAATTAAAACTATTATAGAAATTAAAATGGCATTATGTCACAGTGGAAAGCTGATGATATCCGTGCCGTCTTTTTAAAGGCAATTTTCATAATTCCAATAATTGAAATTATGGCATATTCATTCATTTACTGGGTGAGGAGGGCTAAGAGCGGCTACTAATGAAATGCAATCATTAGCATCCAAACAAAGTAATTGGGTAGTCTTTTATCCTTGGAGATAGGTGATAAGGCACAATCACCCTCCTCACCCCCCTCCATCAAAATGCAAAAGCAAGTAATTAAAGCGCAGACAATGATGAGACCAGCGCTGCTGCTGTGCTGTGCACCTCTGAAAACAGTGCTGATTGCCTTGATTAGAGGCCTTACTGTACCCTCTGATTTTGTTTATGGATACTTTGACATTCTTGGGGAATGGAAAGGGTTGGGGGTAGATGGGTGNTGTTTTGGGGATGGCTAGCAAAACCTGACAAGGAGAAAGTCTATATTCTGTACTGTTATTTAAGGGTTCCCTCTCATAGTGCTACAAGTAGCTCAGCCAGATATTAGCTCCTTTTACGTACTCAAGTTAATGGAAAATAGTTTTGTATGAGACAATTATTGAGCAGCTCCAAAAAACAGAGCAGTGAGAAAAGGGAGGATGGGCGTAGGTGGAGAGGTGAGCTGGAGAAGAAGAAGAGAGGTTGAAGTGAGAGGAAGATGGGCACATGAAGAGTCTTGAGAAAAAGAGCTCCTTCTCACTTTTCTCTAGTGGAGACACCATTCTCTCTCTCTCTCTCTCTCTCTCTCTCTCTGTTTTTTTTTCTTAGCCACCTCTCTGTGGTTTCTTCATCCTGATATATCTGCTTCCCCCCTCCTCCTCCTCAACACTGCCATCCTTAAAGAGCGTCATTAGGCCCTCCTGGAGGGGAGTCAAGACTATAATGCGAGGGGCCACCTTCTAAAGGGAGCCCGGTGGAACCTTTTCTACTTGTGCCGTCCCCTCATTAACACCCTCCTCTGCTGCTGCTGCTTCCACACCTAGCTTCNTTTTCTACTTGTGCCGTCCCCTCATTAACACCCTCCTCTGCTGCTGCTGCTTCCACACCTAGCTTCAATCTCACCTCTTCCTCTGCTCCCGTGTTCACGCTCAGTGCGAGTTAGCTTATGTGTCTACCCCTCGAGGGCCAGAGATGGAGCCCATTCTTGCAGGCAGGACAGTGAGTTGACATAGCCGCCCCCCCCCANCCCACCCCGCTTCCTTCTTGTCCTCTGAGATGGACTGATGGGAGGATAACAAAAGGACCTGGAGGGGAAAGAAACTCATCTTCTTATAGCCTTGGCCCCAAAGCCCACCATTCCATTTTGCAGCCCATGAAAGTAGGGGCTTTTCATCTTAAAAGATCAACACATTTCTCTCCTGCAGGCACCTACACCATTTCTCTCTCTCCCATTTTTCCCCTCTCCCATTTTTCTATACACTTCTCTCTTTCTTATTCCTTGGCAAATAGGAAAACTGTCCTTGGTTGGATTCTATTTTTCAAAGGAATCAATTCTACCTTTGTACACACTAGATCCGACCCTGTGACAAGCATTAAGTGTGTCTTCTGCTTGATACAGAAGGCTTGTGTTCGGTGTGCTGATGGACACAGACCATTATCACAGACACACACACACACACACACACACACACACACACACGCACACACACACACACAACGTGCATTTGTTCACGTACCTGCATGTGGACACACTCATGTACACACACTAAAGCACAAACTGGAATGTATGCATACACATGCCAGCCGCATTTATACATGTGTATGAATAAGCAGACATGCAAATATGGTCAGTGCAGCTTCAGAGCAGATGTGTACTGAATAAGAGCGTGTTGTGTGTGATTGAGGTTTAAGACCATCAAGCACCGACACAGCTTGAGTATAAGCATTGAGAATGTTTTTAAGGTCACAAGGAAAAAGCATTTAAAATGGAACATAAAAGAAATATGAAGAGGGATGAAGAGGAGTAATCAACATGATAAAGACACACCAACCCAAGGCAAAGACCCTTAGGTGCTACAAGGGCAGAAACTAGGCCTGCATAGAAAAGTAGGTCAACTGTTCAAGTGCTGGTAGTTTGATTTGGAGTTGTCGGCTTGGGTTACATGATTTGGATTCAAGTCAGACAAATTTATTTCTGACTCAGGTTGTCACATAAAAGAAGAAAAGGGAAAAAAAGAGCACTGAGTTGTGAGATGTTAACTGGCTTTCCTGAGGAATACAACTGAAAATGGGTGTCTGTGCAAATAGAGAAGGGTTTAATTAAAAAAATAAAATAAACAGAGGCTAAATGTAATTTTGTGAAAGTTCCACAAAAATAAAACAGAACTTAAAAATCCAAGCCTCACAACTAAAACCCACCTTCCTACTTTACTACATGTGACTGGCAATTTATAACATCTGTGCCTCCCTAAACTGGAACGTACCATGTGCTCAGGTAAATACTGAGGTGAGTCAAGCAAAGTAGCCATACAAATAACAACAAAATAGATATTTTAATATCATTGTTTGACATTTACAGTTAAGTGCGTGCACATATGCAGAGAAATGCACACACAATTTTCAAGGACCATACCGGCCATTTTGCATGTTTGAGCCTAATGTATTCAATTTTCATACATGTTACGTTACTGACAATCATTTCCCAAAGGATAAAACCGTATTTCAGCTTTCCTGATATTTTGCAAATCTCTTAATCTTTAAAAATCAAATATTCAAAAAAAACTGATTTTTCACCTGCTAATAGTTATACAGCCTTATGAAATCATGGTCATTTAAATTTTTCAATAAATGCAGGTCTTCTTTTTGGACTATATTTCTCGGTGGAGACATACATTCATTCTGCAGTTTTTATTGCGCTTAAACACTAAAATTACATAACTTTGAAAAAAAATGGAATATACATCTTGTTCATGTTGATGGATTATCTATTCCAAGAACACTTCAAGTATCAACAAGTTGATTTTAATAGTGTACCACAAAGAACTGAAACCAATGGTGGTCTGGAAGATAGGAAATTGTTTTTTAAATTCACCGTTCCAGCAGTATGCTTTGGGAAATGATTGTTAGTAATGCTGCGTGTATGAAAACTGAATATATTAGGCTCAAATGTGCAAAATTGATGGTATGGCCCTTTAAGAAAATTTCATCTAGAAGAGTTTACCCTACCTTTAAACATTTGTCAGTGCCTGGTCAGTGGATGCACATCTTTTTCACTCTGCCAATGAGGAGATGACCTTCAAGCCCTGCAAGTGAAGAAAATATTACAGAATTATTCAAAGAAACATTCAAGTTTGAAAATCAAATATTTCAATGGATAAACTTCAGCAGATAGGATTACTGACACCTCGCAATATCCAACCCAACATCTAGTATCAACACATGAAGGATTCTGCTGTTCTGCTCTCTGCTGCTAGACTTGTTGCGTGGCAAATGCAGTCACCTGATCCAGGTAATAATAGTTAATTTAGCCATGTATATTTCCACTTCTATATTTCAGTATAGAGACCATGATATTTGTTTGTGGAAACTACTCACATGGTAAGTGATCCTTTTCTGTCAATTACATTTTAAGTGTGTGCGTGTGTGTGTTTCTGTCACCACTGAGGCCTGTTATCTGGAGCAGCCCCAAACTTTACATCAGGAAACATCATACATTCAATGGTGCTCGATGTATTGCTTTGAATATTGACTAAAATTAAATAAGATGTCATAAAATGAACCACACTGACCTTGCAAACCTACAAAAGGCCTGAAATCCTTTAATTTCCCTTCATGTCAGTAGCAGACTTATTGCTGCTCTGTGGGTACGATAGCAGAAGCTGATCCCCTGTGCTGTATGAATTTCTGAGGGATTTATTTTCAACGGACTCAACTTTGCATTTGTAAGCAGACCAGCAAGCTAGCTTTAGCATTACCTCCAAGCCTGCTAAAAGCTATTTCAAGTCTGTTTCAGGCCACCATTATCCCCTCTGTAGAATACTGTTGCAAGCTGCTGTGGTGGTATCATGGCAACACAGTCTGCTAGGTGGAAGTACCATGTTCAAACCCTTGTGGGAGTCTGTCTGGATTTTACTGCACAGTTTTGACATATTCTATCTGTAAATGCAAACCAACCCCTGAACTGAGACACAGATCCTGTATAGTTTTAGCTGTTATTATCCCCTTTCCAGATGTTGAAGGCAGTGGTTTCTGTTTTAAAAAGCTGTGCTAAACCACCCAGGACCAAATGATACATTTAAGTAGCTGGTGAAGGAGAGGATGTTAGCCAAGCTGACATCCATCATGGACAACACCTCTCACCCTCTGTATGAGACTGTGAGGGACCGTAACAGACTGATATACACCCCCAGTGTAAGAAGGAGTGCTACAGCAGGTCCTTCATCCCAACAACAGTTAGAGTCTTCAACAACATGATGTAACCCTGTTGTCTGTTGTTGTATGTGTCATAATAAGCCACCTCTTTCAATTCCATAAATTATATTTATTTACACATACAACTTTTAAGTTGCTTTTATATTTATTAACACATTTATACTGGGAAACTGTGCAAACACACATTTATATTACGTGCAGTCATTAATAACCAGGTGCAATTTTTCCTGTTGTGCAATCCATGATATATATATGTAGTGTGTATATGTTCTTTCAATTTTACTTTCAATTTCACTTATTTTCACTTAGCATGTTTAAGTTGGAGTTTCATTAATGTATATCGTGTTTTTATATTTTTTTGTACTTCACTGATGCACACTGTATTTATATTTTTCTGTATGTCCTTTTATATTGTATTTTCTTTACTTTATACTTTTATATATTTTTATCACTTGTTTTCCCTGTACTCTGAATCTAAAGCTGCTGTAACAAGTAAATTTCCCCAGTGTGGGATTAATAAAGTTTATCTTATCTTATCTTGTCTTATCTTATCTTAAGAAAGCATCTAGCTAAAGACCCACATAATTTTTCTCAAGTGTTGGTGGAGACCAAAACAAAGACAAAAGTTAATATTGAATTAAATTCATCAGGTGGACTGAAGGGAACGCATCTATGCTCCCAGGGTCCATAGATCTGGGGAACATAGGACCCTGGAACATAGGAATGACACTGAATTGAACATGACTTTGTGCCCCATATCTGCTAAATGTGAAGTCTTGAAGAAAGTGTTTGCTAAGGCAGTATGTCGGGTCTGTGTCAGTCACCTTATAGCCAAATCTAGTTTATCCAAATTAATACTACTTTGTGAACTATGTGAGATAATAACAAACACATTTGATGGATTTTGAGGGCTTAAAATCAATCAAATTCAGGATTTAGGATTTGATACTCAAGATTTGAGTCATTCTTATGAATTGCAACCCAGTCATTGTGTGACTCGATTCCATGTCTGGTTAGATCAGCTAACCGTAAGGTGTATCTCATTTGTTATCAAGTCCTACAACAAGGCACCAAAGCCTAAGATCCTCCAGACCTCACTATAGTCAGTCTGCCTATATTTTCTGAAAAGATTAGCGTTTATGTCATGCAGCCTTTCTGTACATCTAGGAGATATATACCACAATATAACTTCTGGTTCTCATGAATAAATCAGCCGGGATAGTCTTCTTTTTTCTTATGCTTGCAGTCATTAAAAGGTTCAGAGTACATTTTCACAGAAGCACAAATCTACTACAAATGCTAAATCTGAATGAAGCCAATAAAATAAATAAATAAATAAATAAAAATCATGCCACCAAACAACTGCCAGAAGTTTCCATTGTAAAGACTACAATTAACTGTAAGATGAGCACTGATTTCAGAATGCAGAAAAGAGCACAGAACTCCATCGCTTGCTCTACCTGGCCTTCTCAATGCTCTTTAATTGTCTGATTTTTCTCTTGTTGGCGTGCCTCACAGCTGACACAAAAACCCACCAAGTCTTGAAAAGGCAAAAGATGAGAAAAGAGGTTGAGAAAAGAGAAAGGGAAGATGGAAGAATGTGTATGATTAGTGCAAGTTTGCTGTTCATGGCAGACTGTCTGAGAGCTGCGGAGCCATTGTGTTCCTCCTGCTTGTGTGAATGTTACAGAGAACAGAGAGGCTAAAAAAAGACAGACATGGAAACATGCACACTGACATTTCTTAATCAAATATGGCAATCAGGGGGCCAACCAACACCGTGCCATTTGCAATCCCTTTTAATTCATAATCAAAAGCTGAGCAAATGAGGGAGAAATTGAGAAAGACAGAAAAGGGGGAGAGCGAGAGAAGAAAATGAGAGAGAGAGAGAGAGAGAGAGAGAGATGCAGGTCATTACATCTCTTTTTACTGGCCCGATGAGAGCAATGGAGAATTAATCAGAGGCCATTAGGCTGTATTTACTTTCCACTGCAGGGGCTCAGATCTCTGTCTCTCCCTCTCTCTATGGATACGATCCTGATATGATCCTATTCTGCCCCAACCCTATAAAAGATGGAGCAGGGCTAAGAATAAGGGTATAACGAGAATCATCCCTGGATCCAAGTGTATTAGCGCATACATGTGAGTGTGTGTGAGCTTGTCTGGTGGGTGTTGTATGCAATGAGGAGCAGAGTGCTGGTGAGATGAGCGCTGGAGAGATGCTCTTAAATCAGAGTGTGTAATCCCTTGTGGGGTCAGCCTGCGGCCTCTGATGTTGACTCACAACTCAGGCTATCACACATCTCTAATGCACCACTGCCATTACTCACCCTGGTTCTGCCTGTGCCAAAAGCCTCTATAATGGTGCCTGCCTGTTCTCCCAAAACATCTCGGCGTAAAGTTTGTGCCATTTCAAGCAAATGGAGATAAAAGATAAGTTTTTTTTCTGTTTTGATGCACTTGTGAAACCACACCCTGTAGAACACGTCAAACTCAAGGCCCGTGGGCTACATTCGGCCCGCGGTACAATTATATATGGCCCATGAGATAACATCTAATTTCTACAATAACTGGCCTGCTGGTATACAGTGTGCACATTATGGATACTACAAATCCCAGAATGCACTGCAACAGCCAGCAGCTCCTCTCCCCTTCATGCCCATCCAGTCACTTTTAACGAACTTTAAGCTAGCCCGTGGAAGAAATGGCCAAAGGAAAGGTGGACTCTAAAAACAGGCTTTCAGCACAGGTGAGAGTTAGAGAAGCTGTTTACTGCCATCAGTGATAAACCTGTTTGCAGAGCTAATGTGGCCATAAGTAAAGATTATAACATAAGAAGGCATGATTTAAAATATTCTCATTTTGCTTGTTGGTGTTAATGAAAAACAAAGAGTGATTTTACATTTCCCTTGAGAAAAATGACAGTTTTCTGGCTATTTGTGATGTCTGTGATACAACCTTTTCATTGGACACGAGTCGGTGAAACACTGCTGAGAGGAAAACAACACACAAAAAAAGAATGATACTGATGTGTTATTTTGAAATTGATTTCTCATTTGTCTGTTTTTTCCATACCTCTGGTTTGTTCTAAATTCTATATGTCTTGAAAGCAGCGCTTAAAGTGAAGTTCATATTAGTGTATTATAATGTCATAACCTCTAATGAAAACAACGCCAATTTAAGTCTGTTTTCAATAAAGGCTGGCCTTGTTTGGCCCTCAACTTGGACCCAGTTTTTAATTTTGGGCCCCTCTGTGATTGAGTTTGACACCCCTGCTGTAGAATATAAGACATCCCCCCTCACACCATGTGTACAGGGGTTTCCAGTTGTTTTGCCATGCGATCTCTTGCAATTGAAAGTTTAGAATCGGCCCAGAGACCACTGAGGTTAATTCTAAGGTGAGATGGCACTTCAAAGCCGCTGGTGCTGACTGACCACGCCATTACAGCACAAACCTTTTTAAACAACTGATAGTGAGACAAAGCAGATTGTGGCATACTTTCTGTGAGTGATATGAGCAAACAGTTAATGACATTTACTTAAGATTACCGGGGTTCTCCACCAAAGGAGTCTGTCCTGGAAAGAGAAAGAGCCAGGACAAAAAAGAAATAAGGAAAAGAACAAAAGGAGGCAATTCAGCACTTTAGTCATTTGGTCTACATTGTTGTTTGTCTGTTTGTCGGGTGTGCCGGAGGGGTGGAGGAATGCTGTGTTGAGAAGTGAATCATTCGCCCAGAGGTTGAATGACAAGCGACAAGCAAGTCTACTGCACACAAAGACGCATTAGAAGCTTTCTGTGAATAAACAACTGATTTAAGTAGAATTTCTCGAACAGTATCACGCATCAGGAATTCACAAGTCAATTTCAAAATGAAGAATGCTTCCTCGTGTTGACTGGATAATGCTGAGTGTGTTCAATGAAATTTGCTGCATGATTCCAACAACTATACAAGTAAGAATAAATGAAAGAGCCAGGTCACAGGCATTCATTCCAACAGCAGAAAAGGAAATAGATGTCTATCACTTTACTCCCAAAGTAGCTTTGGCTGTGCAGTGAGAGGCTCGGCATTGTCATTACTCTTCAGGAACTGTCACCTTAGTCAAACAACAAGTGCGTAAGTGGAAAAAATCTTATTGGACACTACATGATACCACTCTCTGAGGTTACACAACAAGCGGAGGGTTACCACAGTGTCTGCACTTGATATATTCAGCATACATGTTTAAGAGTGCATGAGTATTGATATAATACTTCTTTTACAGTGTGGAAATATGTATTCTACATCTGATTCATTAAACTTTTAATGGAAAGATATTATATTTTAATCTTAAAAAGCCAAAATGGATTGCTACTCCTTTGACTCTTGTTGATCCTAACTACTTACCTAAGATACTGTAAGTAGCTAGGATCTTAGATATGTTTTAGGTCAAATAACTAGAGTGAAATTTAAAATAATTAAGGGAAATGTGACATTTGACCACTGGTATGGTCCATATGTATATGTAACATGTTAATGTTCTTTACCTTGGCTATATATAATCAATGGGTGGGTCTGTCTAGATGTGCTGGAGCTCCCACACCTTAAGTGCTGAAGTTTACTTTAGCGCCTGCCTCCTCCCCCCCCAACAAACACAGAGCCAGACGACTGTCTCTGCTACACAGATATGACTGGAGCACCACTGTAAGTGGAACTCCAACAACTGCAGCTGATTCCTCCCAGAACATGTAATTTTCTCATTTCGCTCACAAGCATTCTGCCCGACACCAATTAGCACAAGGCCTTGACCTCAGATGTCTGTACCAGGAGACGTGGTGGTGAATGATGCGCCACGTGATGCACCTTAATCAGCCGCTTGCATCCTCTTTCTATTATACAGCCATCAAATCATCACCATATACATAATTCATACACCTCAGATTTGGAGGTTTATTATAACGCCCCTCTAACTCTGAGAGTATGATTATACAACTTCAACTTTATAAAAATTAGAGTATGGGCTGTCTTTCAGTTCCATATCCATACAAGGGCTGATAACTTCTAAGCCTAGCATAGACAGGTCTAACTCGGAGGTGGTGCAATTATTTAGTTTTCAACATAATCGCCTTCCAATTTAACAGATTTCAACCAGCGAAATCCAGTGCAAAGTCACAAAGCCCACAATCATGGATAGTCAGCAAGTACGCAATCTTTGCATGTTATCCTAGATTGTCCATGTTGTACAATCTATCTTTGAAATGTGTAAGCTACATTATAATCATTTACAAAAAAACAGCTGATGTGCAAAACCACAGTACAAATTATTATTCCACAGGCTCAGAACTTATCAATCAAACCTCATCTTTCAGCAGCCATCTTTTTCCATAAAGTCAATCTTTTCTTGCAATTAGACAAGGTCTCAACTGTAGCCAAGTTTTATAAATGTAATTTCCATGTCACATTAATGAAATATAACTAATAAGGGTACTCAACAAAGTCATAAAGTTTGTTTTTTTTTATCACTATTAATAACTCAAATCTCAACCCCAGTCAGACTGTACACGTTAAATGTTAGTGTGTGAATCTTTATGTTATGCACAAATGCAGAAAACAGCTATTGTTTTAATTTGACCATGTCATGCAATACCAAATCTCACCATAGGGGGGTGGGGTCATACCGAAGTGCTGTTGCCTTCACCCATGCCTTCCCAACATGAGAGGAAGCAATGAATCACAATACTAAGGAGGCTGCGGTAGGCTTTGGAATAATCTAAATGAAATGGTAAGATAAGATGAAACTTTAATGACTGTAATGAAATTGGACCTAAAATCACTGTCTTCTTATTCAGCTACTACATATGATTTCAAGCAGTGAAATATGAAAGACAAGTATGCAAAAATAACTTAGAATTCTCCCTCAAGATGAAACTCCAGGTAGTTACTGGCCTACAGATTCCTGACAAATCTATAATATAACTACATAGTTACACATAACATCAATATGCACCATAACCATTTGTTAGATAAACTTTGGCTGTCTTTTCATTAACCTCTTGTGCTCATTTTGCCGGGGAAATTCACATCCATTTAGAGGGCAGACATTTTGATTAATTTCCTGACTAATTTATTTTGATGATGTTTGCACTTGTGCGTACAGGCCAGTGATGTATATGCACGTGCGTGTTTACATATACATGCGTGTGCAAGTGCATGTCTTATGCGTGCATGTGCACGCATGTGCGCACGCATATGTAAGTGTGCAACATGCACATGTCTCTCCTCCTTGACGTTGTCTGTGCACCCCACCGGGCAGCTCTTGGCCTCCTCCTTTCATTGCTAAGAAACCATCCATTCTGTGTGAGTAATCAGAGCTGTGCCTCCAGGAGCCCAGCCAAGCCTCTCATCCTTGGGCTGCTCAAGAGCTGCTTTAATTAACCATCATACCACAGATGGGATCGATTTTTTTCCCCCTCTCCCCCACCCTCTCTTTCTCGCTCTTTTTCTATGCCTCTCCCTCTTTCCTTGCCTCTCTCTCCCTTCTATCTCTGCTGCTTCTTTCTTGCACCCTTCTCTCCCATACACAAGCCTCATAATTGCACTGGAACAGTGCCAGCCGCCAGTCAGGCCCCAGACTGCAGGCCTCTCCCTCTCTCCCTCTGTTCTCCTCCTCAGCCCCTGGCCTCACCTGCTCAATACCTTATTAGTGTCAGGATCTGTAGAGAGCCATTGCGGATTAACTAAAGAGATGTGAGATTGATTTCTGCCCCTGCAGATAAAATTGAAGTTTTCTCCGTGTGTGTGCATGAGTGTGCGTGTCAATGGGAGAGAGAGATATAGAAAGAGAAGTAGGAAAGATGGTGTGTCAGAACGACAGGAATAAGAGAGGGGAAAAGTGAGTCTGGCTGATTCTTGATATGCAGACTTGCAGGAGAATATGCATGTGCACATGCAGGTTGTGGGTGTTTGTGCATTACTATTCTCTAGTATGTATGAGGGTTTTTGAAATGAGGGTTTGCTAATCGGAAGACCCACTTGAGCCTCTGCCTCTCTCACAACAAATTAATCCTCCTTGCTTTACCTTCACTGGTTTTCATGTGGTGCTATGAAGCCACTACACACATCCCTCTATACTGTGGAGAGGCTCTCCATCCACACACACACACACACACACACACACACACACACACACACACACACACACATATTAGAACACGTGCACTGTGCACGCCCACTATCATCACAATCTGAAAGTCCAATCTCAGATTCTAATCTGTCAAAGTAATAGTTACAAGAAATCACCTGTTGGAGAAAATATGTTTGCCAAAATAGCCCCCTGTTGATTATTCATGGATCTGGCATGGCTATATGTATGTCAACAAGGTCTCTGAGGCAGCCAATTGGGCAAGAGATTAACATCTATTTCAGAGATAGGTGAATTTGTTGTGTGGATGAGAGGCAGGTGGGGGTGGAGGGTTACGTAGGGAGTTGCAGGAGGTTGTGGGCTGGAGCGGGGTGGAGGGTTGTCTCCTCAGGATTGTGCAGTAATCACAGGCCTCCGCCTGCATGGCATATCTCAAGAGTGGTGTCAGCTGGGCTCTCTTCTGTTTGCTAATAGCGGGGGGGTCAGGCCTGTCTCACAAAGAGCTGCATTTGATCCCCAGGTATGGAACACACAGGGAAAGCGGTGACATTACTGAATACTAAAAGGGCGAGCGACATGGCTGCTTATCTTTCATCTGGTGTGTGCATGCATGTGTGACACCTTAATAGTGTTTGTGATTTGTTGACACAGAGCTAATTTATCATTTGACAACTACGATTCCTAATAATAATATTAACACTGCTAATAATACATTTAGCATGTACAGAGACCATTCTATCCAGACTTGGACAGCCAAAGAAACTTTTTTGAACAAATACGCCCAGTTCTCGTTGTGTGATGGCAGGTGCATTGCCTTTGTGTGTTACAGCTGCTGATTTGTAGTGCGGAGTTTACGTGTTGTATTGCAGCCGATTGGTGGTTGTGTAGCAGTTCATGGGTCCCAGGGCCCAGCTGCCAGAGTGAGGCAGAAGAGTCAGACATCATTGTGGTGTGATTTCCTCCTCTCCTTGCAGATGGAGTGTTTTTGTCAGAGTGAGGGCTACTGTGATTGCCTCTTCGCCACCGGTGTCAGCCAAGGATAATACTGCAGCCGTCCCCCCAGGAACAAAACAGGATCAGCGCAATCCAATTTCTTTTTCTCAACCAAAATGGAATAATTTCAAAGAGACAATCCCTGGTAGTCTCCAAAGCCCAGGAAAAATCAAAAGACAACCATTATGGCAAAAAATCGTGAAAGAGGTGTTCCACCTTTCCCCTGGGCTCCGCCAAATACTATGCCCAGCTCTAACAAGCACAGCCACAGATGGACAATGAAAGCCGATTGAAGAGCAAAGCTAGCAATCTCACAAAACAGAGCACTAAAGTGATACATGAAAGATGCATGCAGACTACAGATGAATAAACGGTGTAGCCCCCCCAGAATGCCCACTCCGGTTAGGTGCCACACTCAGATCTTTACATTCAAAATATGGTGGTTTTATCTATAAGTCTACACATCTGCAGCAATCTGAATTCTATGGCAACCTACCCTTTACAACCCTAATGACACTTTAGCAAAGTGTGGTGGCTGAGAGAGGGTGGGAGGCTTTCCCTCAGAACAAGCTGAGAGCATCTTATTGGGAAAAGGGGCTAAGAGTGTTGTTGTGATGCCTGACTCCATATTCTTGGGTCATAGATATTCAAGAACTGCACCTCCCTTTCCATTCTGTCTTCCTGTTGCCATAACACATCAGCCAGGGCATAGAGTCCCATAGTCAGCCACCTGCAAATGAATGTCTTCGGAGAGAGATAGTGGTGTGATGAGGCACTAAATTGACAGCTTGGTGTGTTATAAGATGGTGAAAGAAAAGGGGGGGGTGGCCGTAAGACTGTCCTGGTACTTTTTTTTATTTTTTATTTTTTTATGAATTTGAAGGTGAGACAGAAATTCTCAAAAGGGACTGTTCTGAATCTTTACGAGGCATAGTTCTTGACAAATTTGACAAGAATTTGGAATGACAAATTACATGAAGTTTGAAGCTCTGCTATGCACAGGTGCTTGAAGGACAGTGTCAGAGTAGTAGTCGATTATAGTACAGTGTGAATGAATGAAGAGTGATTGAGTGCAGTACTCCACACTACCTATATATCACAGAAGTATTGCAATGTGAGGGCTGGAGAGAGAGGGTGAGAGCGCTCTAGAGGCCTAAATGAGGTGAAGGGAAGTGGAAGTGTCCAGTAGGGGGTCTGGTGCTGTGGGAAGCGAAGGGGGAGGAGGTCTGACTTTAAGCAGCGCCTGGGCTAACGCATGAGGGTTTGGGGCTAAGTGTCTCATCAGCATCCAGCTCAGGTGCTGCCAGGGCCCACGCACTAACTATGCCCTGACTTGATTGTAATTGCCTGAATTCAGCTCCCGCTGCTCCCTCCTGGCAATATCACAGGCACATTTAACTCCAGAGAGCCTGGGGACTGTATAGCAGGGCCACAGAGAGCAGCTGACTGCCTCTTTTGAAGCCTGTGGGCTGCAGGGGGATCCTCTCTTGCACTGTCTGCTTTGTGGGGGAGGATCACAGGTGCATCCTCCCGCCCCATGGGTGTNCCTCTCTTGCACTGTCTGCTTTGTGGGGGAGGATCACAGGTGCATCCTCCCGCCCCATGGGTGTTTGTGAACATGAACCAAGTGCGACTGCTTTGGATGTACCGCGGCAGTGATGGCATGAGCATGACAAAGGTATTTGCTGTGTTGAAAATGAAAACTTGCACCTGGATGTCATGGTCCATTTAAAAGCTCTACAAACAAATGTAACTGTTGCTCATGAAAAATTCATCTTGATGAACAACTGAACTTTTCCTTAAGTTTTTTTTTTTTTAGTGGTTTTTCCCGTTTGTTCTTTTTTTTAAAAATAATATTCCAAAATGTGGCAACTGTAGATGAAAGTGTAACATACTGAAACCTTTAAAATCATCGCACAATGGAATCAAAGAGAAAAACTGTGCTGGCTACGGTCAGCCACTTGATTGATGCATCTTGCTTGACATTCCCATCTACTTCTATAAAACAGTCATGAAAATCACGGTTGTGTTGTAGTTATGTTTTGAGCTGAAAATTGCTCAAATCTACTTTCAAGAGATGCACAAAACTCTCCACACGGCAGAAATAATAAGAACAGCATGAGACTACCATCAATTTTACAGTAAGTACATTGAAGTCTGTGTTTTTCTTCCTATTGCTGCATATGAATTTGGCTCAAATTTGTAGTTGCAGAACAAGTTTCCGACATTTGAGTTGTGGTTATCGCCTGTTTGTGGCATTTTTTTGACTGACGAGTGTGACGAGTATGAATGAAATATTTTTTTTTAAAAAGCCCTTATTCAAAAACAAGATAAGAAATTACAAGTGGAAACAGAATTGCCAGCAGTAATACAGTATATAATCTGTTTCCTAATCAGCCATTTTTGGAAGCTGCAGCAGGGTTAACTTAAAAAAGTTAGCCTGTGGTGCTCCTCATCCTGTGATAATAGGCCTGTCTGTAATGAAGAACAGGCTTGTTGCCAACAGGTGGTCTCTTTAAAAGACCAGAGCCATAGCACTCAGGATGGGGGAAAAACTGCCATGGCAAAATGTGTCAGAATCTAATGTTCTGCAGAGTGAAAAGCCTGTTTTCTGTCTTTTGTTCCCAGCTCGAGATTCAGCCTTGTTCCTCATTGTTTGGGGCACAAACGAGCAACAGTCTTTTTTGACACAGAGCCACAGATGAATAAAGACTGGAGCTGACTAGTCACAGGAAAGAGCTTTCTTTCTGGAGGGCTTGGAGCCCATTAAGAGTTTGTGAGATATGAATGGATATGAATCCTCTCCTCCGACCCCACTGAAAAAACTGAACCCATAGAAGACAAGGAACACCTCTGTGTCTTTTTACCAAGTTTCCCAGAGACATTACAAGAAATCAGGCAGAGGGAAGACTGATTGACAGGCAGGGAGTACATAGAGTCAATGTGGAAGTGGCTCTTTGTTAATTTGAAAGGATACACTTTGCCCACCCAACCTTAGAGTGCTAACTACTGACACTAATGTTGACATACTGACTTTACAGATATGGATAGAAGATGTCATGTGATAAGCTGTCACAGCATAACGCCATTATCGCAACATAAAACTCATTCCAGTTGCACTCTGCGTTTTATTAATTCAAACTGCACGAAATGTCACTGTGCACGTTTAATAAAACAGGCAAGATAAAGACAGATATTTAGTGAGCCACTTCATACAGATGCTAGCCGCCCGTTCAGCTCAATTGGCAGATGATGGGTGGACCCCAGCAAGCCGCACCCCCAAAATACAACCTTTTGTCCACCTCCATAATCCATTTGTTACACACAGACCAATTTGTCCTCATTAACCCTCATAAGGGGACTGTGTCTGAGACAAAAGCTCCTGGGGAACAATGAGTGCCCCCCTTACACATCACCGCAGCTCAAGTGCTCCCCTTCCCAGCACATTGTGGCCCTTGTTGGCCAGAAGGTTCCAGTCTATGAGCAAGAGAGGGGACAGAGCCGAAAAAGTGAGGTACACCTGAAAGAGGGGGGGAAAAAAATTCCCCATTTCTGTGTTAAGAATTAAATATCTTCGGAAAACACAATGCAGCGTCTTCCATTGTAGTCAGGTCACTCAATCAATCAACTCTGAAATAAATCTTGACGTGAGTTACAAAGAGCATTTGTGAAGAAAGGGAAGGGGAGTTACAATAATTTCTACAGGTTTGTGAGAAAGTTTTTTTTTTTTTTTCTTCTTGGCACAATTTGTTGCACCTGTTGCAAAGAGCAAATGTTTTTTTTTTTGTAATTAACATTATTCCACAGAAAGAAGCGAAGAAAGTACCTTAAACTTAACATATGAAAATACATGCTTTAAAAGTTTTTATTTTTTGCAGTAACAACTGTTATGGTAGAAAATTCCTCCTCTACTTTTAATTGTGGTTTAGAAATATGCAAATGATACCCTAGCAGTATACACCTGCAGTTTCAAAGTCATGTATCTCAGATTTACTCATAACAAACACCTAATTATTCCCTCAGTCCAACAATGCGCAAAAGTCTTTTTAAAAACACATCAGCGCTGAACGCAGCACAGTCCCATTTAATGCTGGTTTGTTGGGTCTCCGACATGTTTTCCAAACAGTTCCAGTAATCAGGTCATTTGTTATAATGAGAACCATTAGGGGTGATCATCCTCACACAGCAGTCAGGAAGATAAATCAGGTGCTCTCTCAGATTCATCGCAATCACACTCACTCACACACACACACACACACACACACAGAGATGACAATGCTCAAGACCATGTCANCACACTCACTCACACACACACACACACACACACAGAGATGACAATGCTCAAGACCATGTCAATTTCATTCATATATTTTTAAAGACATAGTTCAGATTAGGATTTCTACCACTAGAACAATGACTTGATTGCAATATGACTGCATATTATGTTATGTACATGACTGAATTGCAAGTCAGTTTTTGGGGCAAAGCAAAAAAAAAAACAAACAAACAAAGCTTTATTTACAGAACAATCATGTTTCACTTAAGTACAAACTGTTCAGAGGAATAATATCTTTCTACTCTAATGTCCAAAGGTCACAAATGGCCATGAAATGAAACTCCTATTGAATGTCTTTGTGTTTTTAATCACAGAGGAGAGAATGGATACCTGAAAAAATAAAACGACGTTTGGGTCTCTGTTTACAGTGGACATTCTGTTCCATACCCAGGCCCAAAATCAGTCATCCTCTTCATGAGTGCTGCTTTTGCTGCGCTGATCTTCTCATCCAGCTCCGTCAGACTGCAGGCCTGAAGGACGAAGTTACACCAAACACCGTCAGTCCCACCAATCAAACTGATAAACAACAGTGTCAAATTTGAAAGCAAAAGAAGAACACTTACCTGAGCAGAGGATGTTTTTGGACGCTTGTGCATGTGACTCTAGAAAACAATATAAGGAATGCATGAGACCGTCATCATTACATTTTCTACTGGTAAAAGCCTTCAGCAGCATATGAGCATTTGTTGGTTTTTCCTCTCCGTCTTTAAAAGTATCGGAAGCACAAAAAGAAAACTTTTTCTGTCACACTTCCCTTTGGAAACAGAAGAACTTCCATGCCCCCCCAAAAAAACAAAACAAAACAAAAACATCTTTTTGTTCAACAATTAATTAAGGTAATAAGTAACAAAATGGCTTAAAGGAGCATAATGGTAGTTTTGCATGTCTGAGCCCAATATATACAACCTGTATGTTACATTACTGCCAATCATTTTCAAAAACATACTACTGGATCACTAAATATCAAAATTGTTTTTGACAGCCATTGCTTTCAATTCAGTACGCTAAAAAAATTAACTTGTAGAGACTTAAGATGTGATTGAGATACAATACAGCAGTAAAAATGTCTATTTAACTCTTTTGTTCGTTACTTAATTTAACTGATCCAACATGGAGCTACATGAAATAAATTGTACATCTCTGTCATGGAATATACTCAGAAGCCTGCTTTGACAAGAGAAATTTAAATCACTGTGCCTTTTTCAACTATGTATAAGTGTTAACAGGTGAAACCTTGAATTTTAAGGTATCACCTGCACATTTGATTTTGAAAGATTAGGGGATTTGGCTGAAAACTAAAATATGGTTTACAGTATGATTTGGAAAATGGTTGTCAGTAATGTATGTGCATGTGGGTTCTATATGTTGGACTCAAACATCATTCAAAATCACTGGCACGATCCTGTAACTTTATTTTATTTAAATAACATTTATAATATGTATCTTTCCTTTCATCTCTCTTTAATTATGCACCATTATGCAGATATTCCTAAAAAGCAAGAATCTACGTGAAATTCTGCATGCATTCATGTAAGAACAGTCTAACAAACACACACTGACACCTCATGGAATCTTTAATCATCATAATTCTGTATATTTTTATTAAGGAGCCTCCATTGCTGTTTTATGTTAAAACATTGTTCCTGAAATTGTGGGCCAACTGAGTTCAGCTCTTCAGCAAAACACCAAACTATTTTCAAAAATTGCCAAAAAAAGTGGTACTCCGAATATAAAAGATCCCGTCGGTTTATTCAAAGACACTCGACATCTCTCGCTCTGCTCATACAAACATGCAGCGAGTCAAAAGCAGATGGAGAGCCGCATACTCACAGAAGCAGCATGCTGTGCTAAGAAATACCAGTGTGAAGAGACATGCAGCATCTCAAGCACACTTACTCAGACAAGCAAACACGCCGGACAGACTCCTCCAGATGTGAAATCAGAGTCTGTGCGGCTCTGCTCGAGTCTTTTGGGCTGAATATGAAGTCCAATAAATGGCTTTACAGGTAATAAATAAGGTTCCATTTCTAATAACAATACCACATTTTCTTAAGGAAAACCCAAAACACAGTTTGTTGGTGAATTATGTTGATGACATTATCAACTTTTCTTTTTTTATATTTTTGACGCGCGTAATGACTGATTGAACCTTGACTAAATCAGAAGGGCAATCACTAGAGCCTTGAAACTATACTGTCTAAAGCTTTGGCAAATTTTATCTTGTTATAATATTCTGGCCTAAAGAGAAACAAACATCTATGATAAACATGAAATTTTTCTGGCTCTATTTCTATAACTATTAAAAATACATCAAAACCATTTGCATACTAATTAATTAAGCATATATTTTACATCTGGATCTGGATCATATTGCTCCCTATCATGGAATAAATATGCCACATTAAAAAAAAGACTAAGACTGGTGTTAAGAAGAAATCAACAAAAAAATCTTTCTTAAAAATGTCCTATTGTCATAATTTTAAGAAACCATTAAAAAAAATCCTGCATCCAGATGGCTCTTCCCTGAGCCATGCCCCACCCTTCTACTAAGTTTCATCCAAATCCACTCAGAACTGTTTGGTAATCCTGCTAACCAACAATCACATGAGGGTGAAAATAAAACCTCTGTTGCTGAGGTAAAAATAAGCATCTTACATGTATCCTCCTCAAAGCCTTAACACTTACTGTGGACTGAAAGTACTCAGGTGAGAGTCCCTCCAACTCCAGAATGCGATCCTCCAGCTTCTTGAGTCTCTGGTAGACGCTCAGTGGGACTGGACCCACTAAGCAAAAAAGCACTTGTTAAGTATGGATAATATTACACGACAAGTGTGAGGAAAACAGTGTGAAAACTCAAGCATGGTTACATTTCTACAAAAAAAAAAAAAAAGCNAAAAAAAAAAAAAAAGCTAAAAATATTAAAACTTTAAATTTAAAACACTGCAGAAATATTCTAACAATGTAAAACCTACATCTACACACATGCATTAAATTTATTACAAAATATGGAAAATCTCTAACTAAAAAAAAAACAAAACCCTGCACTAACAATTTATATTTTCATACACAGACAATTTTAAGTATGAAATTAAATAAACTACTTTTAACTTTAGTAGAACTTTAAACTTTTGGCCTTTGTCCATCTCTGACCTGATGGAAGTTTCAGGTGATTCTCGATGTTGTGGAGACGTTCTTCTGTGGCTGCGTTTCCACAGCCTCTGCCCACTGTTCCCACTGCTTCTCCTTGTCCTCCCACAACGCGAGTCTGTGGCCCATACGTGTTTACCACCCGTGTAACTGGAAAGCCAGAAAACATATAAACAGAAGGCAGAAGTACAAATACAACTAAATAATAGTTACCAACAGCGTCTAAAAGGGTTTAAGCCATTTAAAACACTTTTGTTCAATTCGAAATGATATTATTTTACATAATTGCTTCATTTGCACTGTTTTTTTTTTTGAGCAACTGTACTCTATAAATCAACGTTTCTGTTAAAACCAAGTATTATCCATGCATATAAAGGATTACATGGCCTTCGACTTCCAAAACACTATGTATAATTTCAAAAATAGATGATTACCTTCTAAAAAATAATTCTGTGTAACACGTCACATTGATATGTAGAGCAAAAAAAAAAAAAA
>VXCM01000961.1:0-40100 GCA_014773175.1 Lucifuga dentata
GAGAGAGAGAGAGAGAGAGAGAGAGAGAGAATCACTGGTCCGCCTAATATTCACAACTTGACCAAGCACTCACTTGTCATTGAAACAAGAGTGGTTAAGACATGTCAGTAATGATACTTCACGTCAGTGTATTAAATTAAAACAAGTCAAGGGGAGACCAATAAGAACCTAAAAATACTTTTAACACTGCTGTCCGCAATGACTTTTCAGATAAGGCAGAAAATTTGATTTAAACCTGGTCTATACTCACTCTGGATGACACACACAAAATATCAGAATCTGACATTTTGGAGAATATGGATGTTGAGGTGTGCTGTACTTATATAAAAGTTCAAACCTTTAATTCCATACAGCTGTTTTTTCTACTGTGAAATTCAATGTCCTTTTGAAGGATCAAGGTGACAAAGAGTATCATTTCAAATCTATATCAATATCAGTTAGAGTAAATGAAACAAGTAACAAAGAAAATTATAATTATTCGAGATGCATCTGGAACTTCTTTTATGTAAGGATAATAATTAGGTTTTCTTCACAATACCATTTGATCTTTAAGGTTTAGATTTGTCTGTGTACTTTGTAAACCAAACAAAACCTATGAATTTTTCAGTGCTATGTTTATTGCCAAAGATAAATCTGACATCTGAGCACTTCTGTTATTAAATCAGAGCTGCACACTGTGTGTGTGTGTGTGTGTGTGTGTGCGCGCGCGTGCATGTGCATTCGCATGTGTGTTTGTAAATGGGCCTTAAAATAGAAAAAGTAAAGCATTTCTTGACAGATCTAGTAAAAGCACACTAAGGAGATGAAATGGGCTTTTCTTCAGTTAGCCTCAGATAGATGTTGGTTGTGTTTTGAGAGCTAAGCTAATCTGCTGTAGCAGAACAGGACATTGATCCAATCTGCATACAATTAGTAACGACTTATTACACCCAAATGGGACAGTGTTCTTTACCATCTGTCTATAAAAATCAGTCTGCTGACTTGGCACTGACATCGTATGTACAGTATACCAGATAGGGAAGCAGATGAGGAGCACCATTTCAGGCCAAACATATGTACTGCATGTAGCAATGAGTGTGTAAATGAACAAAATAGCTAAACATTCATGACTACTATCTTACCAGGTAAAATAAAACAGAGAGAGACAGGTTTTGTTTTTAAATAGGGACATCATGTTTTATGTTATTTTCCCTAATTTGTATAGGGTAATATAGTAGGGAGTATGTGTTGGACATTTCAAAGTTACAAAACTTGAGGTTAATGCTAATAGAAATGCACCAAGTAAGCCAAACCCATAGGTTCAGAACTGCCATCGAAAGCTTAATTTTTGATTAGTTCTTTACTTATCTAACATGTTTAAGGCAACATGTTAAACATTTAACTGGACCTGGTTTGACACATGCACAAAGTACAAAGCAAGTGAGCATAAAGAGACTGCCTAAAATGGACTATTTTCACTCAGTGTGCACAGTGGTGCTGCAGCAAGGAAGACTTAGAAGTGATTCAGTGTGTTTTTTGCACATTGCAAAGTTTTCAAAGATGACCAATAAGTGAAAACAAGATCATGAAAATCTGTATAACATATTCTTTTTAAACATCAGGGGAAGTTGTTCCATTTAGTCAAATTTGAATGTTTTCATGTTTTCGTGTGTGCGTGTGTGTGCATACATGTGAAACTGGAAATTAAATTAGATTAAAAAGAATAAGAGAGAGAGAGAGAGAAAGAGAGAGAGGGGGAGGGAGGGAGGGAGAGAGTCTGGTCTGTGGGAAAGAGGGGAGGAAAGGGGAGGAGTGGATTAAAATTAAAATTAAGTATAGAGAAGCAGAAGGCAGAGAGAGATGAACTAAGAATAAGAATGAAAGAGAGGGAAATGTCAGCAAGGGAGGGACAGAAAGACACAGAGGGAGCTATCATACATTTCCTCCTCTCTTAATGCTTGGCGCTAGCTTATGATTAATTACACACTGGTCTTAAAATAGGTCGCCTTTTCCATTCCAACTGTGTGTCTTTCATTCTGTCTTTCACATAGAAAGCCAAAAAAGTGGGAGCTAAAGTTTGAGAAAGAGATGAGAGAAGAGGAAGAGAGAGCCTGGGTAAGCTAAATGAGAGATTGGAAAGAGAGATAAACACATGGAATGAACAGATATTTTTTTTAAAAAAGAGAGAGAGAGAGATGCTGAATTTAAACCATATTTAAGCATATTCACAAAGTATGTACAAAGTCCTTGTTCCTGACACTGGCTGATGCAACAAATCTTCAGTCCTGTGCAGCTTTTTGAAATATGGTCTACTGTGTGTCATTTTACTGCTCTTTAGGGCCATTTTACATTTTTATAACCTTCTGTGAAGAGAGATTATCTTAGTGTTGTAGGACATTTGGGATGTTACTCTCTGATGTCAGCTCATTCATACACCCAGGATTTAGAATTGATCGTAAAAGAGAATTGTGATCGAGCAAATGTCTTGTAACGCATGACGTCTGAAGATCAGTGTTAGCAGAGTCAACACAATGGGAACCCACAGAAAGGGTGTGATGACAGAAACACTGAACCGTGCCTGCTTGACACACACACACACACACACACACACACACATGCACGCATGCACACTTATATAAACCTGCTTATCACCTGCCGCATTGCTGCTCTTGGACTTACTCAACCTTGTAATAGCTTTGCTAAGACAGAGATCATGCCTCAGCCTGTTCAAGTGTTCCCCCTCTATGAACGTGATAAGCCATCACCAGGCCCCAGGAAGAGTCATCCATTTAAAATGTAATGTTACATCCCCAAAAGGTACTGAAGCACACAGAACAGTTAAAGCCACGTGGATGGTTGCATTAACTGCAGAGCATGGACAAGAAAATAAATAAATAAATAAAAGCAGCAGTCGTCAATGATGTCAGGGCTGTTGAGGCTAAACTGTGATATATTNAAATAAATAAATAAAAGCAGCAGTCGTCAATGATGTCAGGGCTGTTGAGGCTAAACTGTGATATATTCATATTGTCATGTGTGATAGCTGCAATGAACATGTGCTATATGTGTTTAGTGATGAAGCGAAGCAAGAAAGACATACATATCTGCATCAGTGAAAGAGCTTTTGTCAGTGCTGCAAGTGTAAACTAGAAGTGACATTACTAACTTCTTGCTCGTAGAAAATGATCCCTGTCTGTGCATAAAATGACCCCAGCCTGAACTTAAAGCAGGTTCAAGCAGAGCTGAGAAATACCCCCAGTGATTGCCAACTGATGCCAATTATCTAATGATTGCCATTAGACGTTTGCCAAAGGCTAATGTTCAGTGAATCATCCAACCTGTATGACTCCAACTTTCCATCTCTCCTCTGACAAAATGGACAGGATGAGAGGCAGACAGACACACAGGTAGGCATATGATCCAAGTATCAATGTGTCCCTACACATGCAAGTCACCCACAGCAAATGAGCTACAATTACTGCCAGGGCGAGCTGAAGACACACTGGGGGAATATGAAACCTATTTCTGTTGAAATATACATAGCACTTCTCTCTAGCACAGAGATGCAGACCCCAATGATTACCTCAGCGTGACTGATTTACAGAGGTATACCCCATAAAGGCAGATGGGAGAGAGGTGGTAAAATGTGAGAAGAAGGAAGAGAGAGTTAAAGAAATGGAGAGCGGCAGAGGTTACAGTCGCTTGTTGGTGGAATTTTGCTTCTTCTTAACTCTGGTCTGTCCTCATCATGTCAGTGCAGCAGTCAGTTTAAAATGTCAAACAACCTAATCTGAGTAGAATCTACCAGTCTGCAGTAAGGAGTATTAGACCCAACTCTTCTGCTCTTCAATATATTGGCAGAATGGGTTGGCACACTTCGTCTCATTGGCTTTGCAGCTTTTCTTGTCAGTCTCTAAACCATGAAGAAACTTGCTGCAGGGTCAGAAATTCAAAGAAAACCAGCCTTATCCTGTGCTGAGGCAGATATTTTCTGATCAATACTGTCATTGTGAACCACATCATCACCAGATGCTAGAGCTCAAAAAGCAAAAAGTGCACGTAGAGATGAAATAGATACCAACATGAAGTTGTAAAGGTCACATAAGGTGGGCTCTTGCAAAACCTACAAAGCCATGACTCAAAAGGTTCACTTACAATGCCAGTTAAAGTCAAAAAATAACAGTAACCTAACACTTTATTGATCTTGTTTGTAATGCCTGTCAGCCCTGGGAGATCAGATAGCCTATTCACTAACTCAGCAAAACTCATGGTAGGACACTTGACAAGTCAAATATTTGTCAAACTGGAGTTTGAACAGCTGGAGCTCTTAAAAAGCTGCATAAGCCACCCTAAACTGTTTGGGAATGTGCTCATATCTTCAGCTGTAGGTGGAGCAGGTGTAGCAATGTGATTACCGCATCGAGGTTTAGCACAGCAGCCACTGACAAACAAGGATTGATGAGCACTGCAGGAGATGGAGCAGCTATTTCTGTCTGTCTGACCAGCAAGCAGTGCCCTATGTCTGGGTCCATAAACAGTACAAAGTGTGTGTGTGTGTGTGTGTGTGTGTGTGTGTGTGTGTGTGTGTGTGCGCGCGCGCATGTCTGTGTGTGTGTGCATACAATGGTGAAAAACAAACCGCATGTAAGCTGTCCGTAATGTCTAAAATAGCCACCCAAAACATTCCACATATAATCTATTAAAATAAAGCATTATTTATTATTAGCGTATTAGAATTAGCAACACAATCTATTTGATTACTCAAATTACAGATTATCCTGCCAATTTCTTAATTCGATCCAAGTATTACTTATTTAACGAGTTCTACTATTGATTTATAGCCATATCTAAATTGTTTAAATAACCCTGCATGAGTGCTGTCGAAAAGAATAATTGGTGGAAATATAAGCATGGAAAAATCCTAATGTCACACTTATATAACTTATAATACTTTATTATTAAACACCATAATTACAGAACCATAGAGATAATTTGTATCTGATTTTATTTTTTATAGTCCTCGTCCCTGTAAATTGAAACTTTCCATTTTCATCTTCACTTTCTTTAGCCATAATAAAATGTTTTACACAATAAGAAACACACCTCTGCACAGGTAAATATATACACACACACACACGCACACACACAAAATAAAAAAGCATGACTCTTGCAATTAGCTTCAGTGCCAGAAGCCTGAGACAGCAAAAAGCTGCTGCTGTGCTCTGAGCGAGCACCTTGTGGACCTTGTATCACACTGAATCAGCCTGAAGAGAAGCAGGGAGGAGTAACCTGCCAGCAATTCAATACAGCCCGATTCAGCAGACCTGCACAGTGAGACTGACTGAGAAATTGGCGGTCTATTATTACAAGAGCGGCACTTGTGGTGTCGCCATTCGTGCTAAATAAATTGCATTATCTGGGCTGTCAGAACGTCAGGAAAATAATCCATCCTGCTTTACAAACACATTCTGTCGACTTAGGATGTTTTTTCTCCTTGTCTTTTCAACTCGTATTTGGTTTTATTTTAAGGATTTCTTAAAATTTCATTCCATTATTGCTAATTATCAATACTGCAATAGTTAAAAAAAAAAGAAAAAGAAAACTTAAGGAGAGTGATTGATTTTATTTTAATAGAAGTCACTCAGCGAGTTGCATGCTTGCTGCATATGAAGTGATGTACAATGAAGCAGAGCAGCGCTGTTAGGAGAATCATGGTGTGAGTTAAGGAGGCTGCTGGGAGACTTTTTTTTATTTTTTTTAAAGAACTACTTTATATGACCTCCTGATGCCCTTGCCCTCCCAGGACAAACTCTGTGGTGTTCAGGATCTAAAAGGAGTAGTTACTTGCCTCCCAAAAGTCCTCCAAGCCACTGTCACAATTTCCTTTATATAGCTCACAGATATAGTCTAATTCACACTAATTCACAGTGCACCCTCACCCTTTCAGAAACTTTTTTCCCCTTGACACTCTTCGTTTTTGCCTTCCACAAATCCTCCCCTCTGGGAGAGCTCTGTGGGTGTCTCTGACATACCTAACATGAAGAGACTCAACCACTGTTTCACCCACTGTGGGCTGGTTACTGCATGATATGTTGTGACTGACACTAGAAGCCAAACCCCCCTGCTCCTGCTCTGCCTTCACAGCCAGTGAGATTGAAAGGGAGGGAAGTCAGTCCAGCAATCTGGCAGCTTCAAACTCCAGCCAGGTGCACTCTTCTTCTCTGTAGCTAAAAACAAAAACAAAACAAAACAAAAAAAAACTCATTTTGAAAAACTCATACATTTCACCTTGATGGTAAGCAGCCCCATTTTCAGTGGTGTGTGCCAGGCATGTATGTGGCTAACTGCAAAGGGTGAAGGAAAACGCATGACTCATAGATAATTCCATTAAAATCTCTTATGGCATGGTAATAATTCTCATCCAGGAGATCCTTGACATTTAGATGACAAAGAACTGTTTCTCTGCATTCTACGTCCTTCAAGGGGATGACCTACAGATAAAGTACTGAAACATTCTTTCAGTGAAGGCAAGCATATCTGAATGAATAGTCTGATAGGGACTGAAAGCTCCATTCTAACAGTTACCCATATAACCAGACTAGGTTAGTCTGCCACTTTGTACAAGCCCACAATGACTCGACACAGAGGATTATATTCCATCTGACAGCACCCTGCCAAGCTCTCTCCATCCATCCCTCACATCATTTCCTTGTTGGCGGTACACAGAGGTGATGTTGTTCGTTGCTTTATAAAACTCTATGCACCCTCAGGGACCCCAAGGCTGTAGCAGACAATAAAAACTCAAAGATAAGGATTCATCTGGGAAGGAAAAGTACAAAAAGCATAATCTTTCTCACTGAATCACTGTTCCGTGTTTTTAAAAGGGTGACATATGGTTCAGCAGAGGTCTTTTACCATTTGGTTTACAGAGCTGACTAAATGAAAATGGTTACAATAACATCAGAGAAGATGCCTGGATGCTTTAACAAGCACTTGATGGTTTCATCTGCTGTGTTCTTGGATGTTTTTACTTTATGGTTTTCCTCATTGAGTTAATTGTTTTTATTGTGTCTGCTCCAAAGCCAAAAGCAACAAATGCTCACTGTATTTTGGCTGATATGGGAATAGACTTAAAAACAGAGTACATTGTAAAAGTCCAACTCAAGAAAAGTTGAATGTCAGAGAAATACTCAGCAATGATTTATGCATATGCAAACAGAAGTTATTGTTCTTACAAAACAAATACATGATTTAAAAGCATATGCTGCATGCTGGGAAACAGAAAACTGGAGCCAAACATTCACTGTTGTCACTGTGCTGCTGAAGCACTGTATAGCAGTTTTGTTTGCCTTTGCAACTGGTCTTTAGAGGGCTTTGAGATGAGGAAATATTCATAAAAATAACATCAAATTTTGTTTTTCGAAACTGCTGCAGATCCTCTACCACTAACAGTCAAGAGATTCAGTCATTCATCTACCATAATGGGAGCGCTGGGTCATACAATCTAGAAAATAAAATACAGCTGTCTCTGATGGGGCTCCTCGCGGCTGAGTAATCACCAAGTTTTGTTGTGGCAGCAAGGATAATAAAACATTTTTATGAAGCAATAAAAATGCCTGTTTAAGACAGCTTTTTGGGATTTTTCAGGCTCACTGTTGAATATTAAATCCAAATTTTGCTGGTGCATTAGTTTTACAGACACAGTTGTTTGTTTCATTGACATTTTACATGGATAAATTTTCACCTGTCATTCCCAAAATGTCTTTCTTGCTTGCTATAGGAAGTACAGAAAATTTCAAACTGATATTTAGTCAGTATATGTTGTTTTAAATTAAACATTTAAGCTCAGCAGCACAGTTTACCTGCAATGTTTAATTACTTTACTTGCACATCACATGATTTGGTGCACAGGCAGGGTGTCTGATGTTCTTGACAAAGGTCGGCATGGGTCCACTCGTTCCTAGGACCTGAAATGTGACCTGAGACCTGAGTCAGTCTGGATGGGTCCATTCAGTCTATTTGTCAGGTATGATCCTGTGTTGCTGCCGCAGGTCTCAGAGTCTATGTCTTATACCTGAGTGGATCCAAGCGGATTTCCTATCAGCTCATATAGCTGGATAAAATACACTTTTCAAGGTCAGGCAGCGTGAATTGAAGTCAGGAAGTCTGGCAGTTCTTTTTGGCCATTACTGTTTGTTATTTTGTGGCACAACATTCCAGTGTTAGTGTGCTTTCACATGAGGTGTATTTGCGCCACAGATAGAGATCTACAAGTCGTCCTCCTTGCTGCCTACACTCCCAAAGCTGTGAAAGCAGCCTTATGCTGGTTTCATATGCCTGGGTGCTCTGTTATTGTGTACTGGGAGTTGTGCAGTGACTACAAATCTCATGACACAACACCTTTAGAGACGTACACCAGCCGGATTCTCCACTTTGATGCTGTGCTCAAAGTTCAACCAAATTCAACTTTGCATCTGTTTGGTTTGAATGCATTTCATATTTGATCTAATTATCCTCTAATTATGCTATTTTGGACTAGTTCCAACTGCCCTTGGATACCCTTTGGGTTGGATTTGGGTAATTTAAGCATGTCGGTTTTGGGTAGGTTTTGTTTTTCCACTCATGAAACCATAGCCCTGTAGTTTTCACACACACAATTCAGAAGCCATTTCACTGCATTCTTGCTGAATGCTGCTATGAGAATCAATTTGGTGTGCCTTTAGATGAGGTAAAATAGGTCTATGACTCAGTAAATGCACTCTAATCAATCTTAAACTTGACCATCCAACTAGATTTTAAACTGTGTTATTAAGCATGTAGCCACTGTATTTATTCCCCTAGTTAACAGGATACAAAAAAGCCCATTCACGCTCAGCACAGTCTGGTGTGTAATGCCATTTCATCCCAACCCACAGTGGAGCCCAGGATCCCTCAAGGCTGTTCTTTAACAACTTCCATTCATTTAATAAGCAGCAGCCAGTCGCACAGGATTAGACTCAGCAGGAGTGTTTGATACGGAAAAAATGAAGGTATTACTTCATGAAAAGAAAGAAGGGAAAAAAACACTGCAGGGAAGAGAAATTAACAGTTAAAGGATAGAGAAACTTGACTTTTAGTGTCAAGTTTCTCTGTGATAGCTATCCCATCCAGATACCTTTGGACAGCAGCCCTGTTGACACCTTGTAATAAACCACATTGAAGTTCAAGAGGCTATCAAAATATTACACCAGAGAGAGAATCACATCAGTAACCAGAGAAGTAATAAAAGACGTAAACAAAAAAAACGGGGAAGGAGTCAGAAAAAGAAAGAGACCAAAGGATAGAGAGATAAAAAAAAGAATTGGAGAAGCAGAGAAATCAATAGACTTCTATATGCAGCATGGAGAGTGTGACCTCTTGCTGCTCCAGACAGCTTTTCCAAAGGCTGAAACAGCCAGTAGACACACTGAACTACCTAACCACAGACCTGATACTGATAATATACCACCCCAGCCTGTCTCTCTCTCCATCTATCTCTTTTTCTGCCTCTCTCCCTCTCCCTCTCTCTCTCTCTCACACACACACACACACACACAACTGGCTTTTCTTTTCCAAATTTAATGCTCTAATTTTGTGAGGCGTAGCTGCTGTGTTATTGATGTGCCAGAGGTCTGATCCATCTTGAGCGAGCTTGTGACAAAGCTTTAGTCAAGATGGCTATAACCCAGAGGGGAACCGCTCACTGTGTGCCAAGTCGAAGATGCTGCATCAGGTTGGCAATGGTAATTTAAAGCCTGGACAGACGGGCTACATTACTGTATCTACCATCTGCTCCATCACCCCTAACGGCCTCATGTCAGAGTGAGGAACCATTTCTTAAATTTCAGTGCTGAAATTTAAGAAATTAAATTTCAGCACTGAAGTGCTGAAGTGATGCAGGTTGTAAAATACTTTAATGTTGTTATAAGCACTGGGGTGGAAACAAAGTTATATGTTTTTGTGGTACTACAAACTTGCAGTTTACAGCAGCCTCCTCTAGAAGTAAAATATAATCACATTAAATTTTTGCCTTCAGGATTATATACTATGGAAATGAGGACATGAATAATTAAGAGATGAATTTAAATAAAATGTGTTTAGTCTCTTACCATAAACAGCACAGTGAAGGATTAAGGTACATTCTGTGTGGATCTTAAATGGATTTTCAAGGTTTACTTCAAAGCTTGGCATACTGTGTGCATGCAAGTGTTTGTTCTCATATATTTCTATTTAATATATGTGCATGTATGTCCACCCATCTGTGCAGTTTTAGATGGAGGGCAGAGCTATGGGGAACTGAAATACTGCAAAAGAAAGACAGACAGACAGAAAGGCTCATCGGTCTGTGTTAGTACAGCAGCAGATCATTGATTAAGGAGGTTTATGTACTCCCACCTTCACTATTCTGTAAGACACACTCACCTCTTTCTCCTCCCTCCCCCTCTTCTCTAAGCTGTCTATCCTTCTGTCCTTTCCCGCCTCTCTGTCTCAGTTTTTCTGCTGTAATCGACACAAAACCATGGCTGTAATTTTATCATCTACAAAAGGTCGCTCAGTGGGAGGGGTCTCAGGCCTTAATCACTCAGCGAGAGAGGGGCCACTCACTCCATTCAAATGTCACCTATTCAGAAATGATAAAGACAAAAATGCACCCCTTTGGTAACTGTTTTATGTTCTTTTGTTATAGTACATTTATGAAGAGTCTGTGTCAACAAGCTTCCACCCTTTAAATGTCCTTGAACAGGATGCAAACTATGGCTACAAGAACCAAACTTTTACTTTCTGATCACTCTGAATTCACATGTATACATGTACAGAACATGATCAGTAGCTAAAATGATCTGATAAGGTGACACATTCATGCTCTGCAAGTCATCAAAAAGAAGAGGTCTTTATTGGTTTCCTGCTGTGCCTTCTAATAAAACAGTTTTATCAAAATGTACCACTGCAGTCAGTAAATTAGAGAAGGGAAAGCATCCTCCTCACAACCTGCCAGAAAGTAGAAAACATCACTTGACCAAATCTGGTTCCCCTGGGAAAGACACAAAATTCAGAAAAAGATCTTGAGTGGTAGAGATTCCCATAAATGACACAGCACTGGAGGTGATAAATGGTGCGTCTTCCCAGTGGAACATCTTTGATAGAAGTCAAGAGGCTGAATGTGCAGTGAGCATTCCAAAAAAACAAAATGTCATTGGAGAAAGCTTTCATATGACTAATTTTCATCTATTGAATGCATTACAAAAGGTTTATTCCAAAATTTCGAGTGAAATTTCTATACGAATGATTCTACCAATTCAAGTATTTAAATTAGGTTTTTTATTTTTAATTCAGCTAATTAATCCTGTAAAAAAAAAAAAAAATGTCCATATAAATGCAGCTTGTGTGTTGTTTTGTGCTCTGACCACCCCATGTAACAAGTTATGAAAACATCTTTCAGAAACATGGGATGACTAATGCTCCTCCCTATAATTGAAGAACTTTATTTTTGATATCTAGAAAATGCCAGAAATGTTGAGGTTAAGATGAATGAGTGACATTAGTTTAGAAACACAACATAAATATTTCTGGGCAGATAATTTCAACCCTGAGTAAACATATTTTGGCTGTTTAGATTTCAAACTGAGACAAGGAAGAACCAAGCAGCTTTGAGAATACAAATTTTGTTATATTCATTTACTCAGATGGAGAAATGCAGGTCTCTTAAGGATCAAAAGAAATCAATGTGAACACACTGAGAGAAAGCACACAGACACTGCTATTATTGAGAACAGGAGCAAGTTCAAGAGAAGAAAGTTGCACGTGTAAATGAACACAAACAAACTAGAGAATGAGAAAGGAGACAAGATTGCAGTCAATTACTAGTCCCATCTTGTAGTTTAAGTCTACATCGATTTGTTCGGGACTAAGATCTCTGCCTCTCCCCAGTTCACCTAATTGAACTCACTGTGACCTGCTAATTACTTTTCTACACCTAGTCTATCTCAACCTGATACACTGATTGTCTATCTAGAGCTGTCTCTCTATCAAACCAGGAAGAGGACAAGAAAATAAAAGAGGACGTGAGTGTAAAAAGGAAGGACAAGACTTGATTAAGAATGATGATGGTTGTCAGACCAGAAGGTAGACAACTCCCACAAGAGAGAGAGAGAGGAGAGATGTAGAATGAAACAACAACAGACAAGAAGATAGAGGTGTATGAATGTGAGATGGTTTGCATGAATTGGGTAGGATGGGGTATGTCACTGCAGGACAGCATTGATGTGAAAGCTTAAATTTAAATAAACAGCCACTGATAAGATAATCGCTCATAATTATAATGATGTTTACTCATCAGTAACGCAAGGAAGCCGACATACCTGATGGATTGAGCCCAAAGCCCCAGTTGGGTATGAAAAAGCTGAATGGATTGCTGTTTTTTTTGTTGTCCGTCATCACTTGGGTATCCTCTGACTTTGACTTCACCCCTTTGAAAGGTGTCCACCAACTTCCCACCACAAATGATTCTGACACTGCCGACCTGGATTCCATTTCAGTCGAGCTGACCTTGGGGTTTAATGGGAGGGTGGTCAACTGAATGAAGCCCATTGTCGTTTCAGATTCCTCACTGGGTACTGGAGTGGATGAAACATGAAATTGTTTCTCTGTCTTGACCTGAGCTGATGAAATTGGTGGTTCACTGATAAAAGAGCTGTCAGAGGAGTTTTCTGTGGTGGTTGTTGTGGTGGTAGGATCTGTCCTCTGTGTGTCTCTGTTTGCCGGATGCCCTGCTGTGGTCGGCTCATCAGAGATTGTAAGAACCTCCATCAGGGCTTCAGGTGTGGAAGTCAAAACCTTGGCAACTTGACTAGGATTTTTGCCCTTATCTGTAGTCTGATTTTTGTTGTGCTTCATAGTAACAGGGGTGAATGGTGGATTAGAACTATTTTCTCTTTTGTGTGGAGGGGTAAAAATGTGGCGGACATAGAGGATCTCTCCCCTGGCCTCCTCTGCCTTGTCTGGCCCCTGGGATGGGGTGGTGGGCTGTTCCACTAGATGCCACTGAGACAGAGTAGTGTACTCTCCCACACTCATTGTCTCACTCTGAGTTTCAGTGACTGAAGATTCAGTTTGAGGTCCAAGTTTCACCTTACTCCTGTCCAAGTTATTAGTACTGACTTTTAATCCAAACCCACCCTGAAAGTTGCTCCCTTCACCACTTCCCTCTACCTCCCTCTCCTCCCCTGAGGCAGTTCTGGCTGCTAAAGCATTGTTAGCCCCTTCTTCGTCCTGGTCCCTCCCCTCGCCAGAATAGTTTTCAAGGTTGTCCTGTCGGAGGGAAGTGGGCAGGGTCATCACCTCGAGTGGTGCTGCTTTCGCTTCCATTGGCTCCCAGGTGGAACTTTTACCCACATAGACCACATTTCCAGGAGGAACTATTTTAGAGCTTTGCAGAGATTTGATGGCCCACTTAAGCTGACTGGGAGCTGGAGCAGAAGACATGCCTCCTTTGGGACCCTGAGGGCTGGATATGTTGACATGTTCACTGGATGTTGCTCCCTCACCGGGACCAAATTCAATGATTTCTATGGAGAACAGAAAAACAAAATAGAGTAATTAATATAATTTTGCTATATGTGGGAGTGGATTTAATTTTATGGATATGAAATGAGCAATTAAAAACTCATGCTTGGCTGATATGTGCCCCTGCTTACTCTTAGCACAGTTTTAAAGTAATTATGCAGACTTAATAATGCATATTCATGATTTAATAGAGTGTAGGAAACATATTTATAAAAATGTCCGTCTTTGCTATTGTGTATCAGCAGTCTGAAGCATACCACGTAGCCTTAACATATGTTTGATTGTGGTCCTGTCTCTGTCTCAACTGTAATTTTTAAAGATTTTCTTGTGAAAAATGTTTTTATAGTCAGATTACAAACAGGTTTACATGTATATATGAATGTGTTACATGAAGAACACATACTGTATTAACACATGCATGTATAGCAACACAATGTGGAGCAACCATGTCACATTATCTAGATATAAGTGCAAGCTTCACAACTTCTTTTAATGTATCAAGGATGATACACATTTCCCAACTGAAATGACTTGAGTCCATATAATATTACAGTCAGATATTTGATGCCATCCATTGTTTTTATTTTATTTTATTTTTATTTTTTGTTTTTAATAAATATGCATAAAAAACAGCTATTATGTAAAATGTAACTGGAATCTCAATTTTTTTTTACTGATGTCACATTTGTAAGCAGTGGTGTAATGTTTGGTGTAAGGTAGCAATTTTCTGTAATTTTTACTAAATCTGCATGTGTGTCTTTTTTTTTTTTTTTTTTANTTTTTTTTTTTTTTTTTTACCAGCACTGCTGCAGTGGGACTGCTGGAGTTTGGAGCTAAAGATGAGAGCCACCCTTTCTTGAACTCCCATAAACACACATGCACACCTTACATGCACACACACATACAACCACACTCATACAGATTAAAAGAATGGAAAGTTGTATTCAAAGCAATTTCACACTTCCTTTCTCTGTCCCTCTTTTCTTATTCCCTCTGGACAATCCTACCCCAAACAACTTCCTGCTGAAATATGCTTGCCTGTGGCGAGAGTAGCCATGTGGAAAAATGCACAAATGCTTGACCACTTTTACCACCATAAGCAAATGACTTCCTCTGTGCATCTTCAACAAGCTCTGTCTCGACCTGTTTATTTAGATGAAGTGGACCACTGCACCTTATCTCCTTACTGCTTTGAACCAGACACTGTCTATGCCATCAATAATTCATTGTCTGAGTGTGTGACTCATGCCTGGTATGTGTGTGTGTGTGTGTGTGTGTGTGTGTGTGTTTGTGTGTGTGTGTTTAAAGCTGTAGTGCATTCGGGTTACTGAGAGGCCCAGCTAGTGTTTCTGTCATTATCATCGCTCAGCTGGGCTTGGCTGTCCTCAGTTCGGTTAACATGTCTGTAAAGTATAGCAGTACAGCAGGGGGTATCCGACACAACTGTACACAACAAATTACCCAGCGAGACAGAACATACACAAATATGTTCATGCATAAAATATTTAAATGCTTGTAAATTATTCAGAAGTTCTTCTGTTGCCTTATGCCTAAGTGAGGTTTATGAGCCTGAGGTTCATTTCCATAAGAGCTATGCAGACAGGAGTAATTGTCCTATTAATATTCTAATAGCTAATTACATACCTTTGCTACGCAGACTGGTGAAAATGAGAATAATTAAGCAGATTAATCTGGTTTGATCATCTACGTAATGACCCGTGTAATAAATAAAATGAGTGCATTAGATTTAGATTTGGATGATTTCATGGCGCTTATTTTTAAAGCACTGTTGTACTCTACCACGTGAACCCGTGTGCTCTTACCAAGCAGATACTGAGGAAGAGCCACAATTCATCATTGAAATTCTGCAAAACAAACTTATAATAAACAGTATTAGATTGTAAAAAATATATAAATAAATAAGTAAATGGTAGAATCAATTTTGTGGCTCCATTGTGTTTCTAATGTGAGTGGTTTTGCTGTGTTGACTTTCCTTTCCTGAACTAAACAGAATGAAAGAATCCCTTGGGTCAGGCTAATATGACATTAAACTGTGCGAGAGGGGGAGGNGGAGAGAGAGAGAGAGAGAGAGAGAGAGAGAGAAATGGTATCTGCAGAAATGTGGTATCAAAAAAAGACTGAGAAGTTATTGCATGACCATGTCATGACTGTATTCTTTCACATAAATTATGTCCCTTCGCAACTTAATAATTTTAGTATACATACAAGGTACATGTAACACAGCAGGTGATACATGTATTGCTATGCATTTTTTTTTTTTTTTTTTNTTTTTTTTTTTTTTTGCTTAAAAAATAACTATAAAAGTGGTTCTCAATTGTTGCTTTTGTTGGCGGCAGATCATAACTCTACAATAGTGGTCACTTATGTGGTTGTCAGTAATGTTTGCATTCATCCTTTAACCGTCACAATTTCAATACAGCACACATGAGACTTTTCTGTGATTTTTTTATTTTTTATTTGTTTGGGGGGATTTTTGAGTTATTGACTTGTTAGTGAGGTGGTATTTGGATGTTTGGGTTTGCTCAGAGGTGGTACTCACTTCAAAATGCTTGAGAACCACAGCTTTATAAGATAATTTAATTGTTTTCAGGAAAGACAGCTTTGTTTGATAGAAGCATTTTCTACCATGCAACGCCTCCCATCCCCCTCAATCAAAGATAACCTGGCATGAATAATACAATGATACAGCAAATCCTCTTCAGTGAGTTTAAAAAGATACATCAGTTGGGCAGCTTTCTGTTATACCAGCATTAGAGAATAAACCTTCTTTGTTTTTCCCCTTCCCCATTTTCTCTTTTCATCCCTCTTTTGTGCAGCTCATCCTCACTGGAGTGATAATTACCACTACCTTCAGACAGCCAGGGCTTAATTGGCACAGACATAGATGGAGGTGAGAGTAACGGCATCACAGCCCAACCTCCACATTAATTGGATACGGCTGTGAATAATGCATGCACTCTAAAGCTTAGATTTTCAGCTGACATGAAACATTAATACCTTGGGGGTGGCATTAGATTTCAGGTAGCGCAGCAGTGAGTGTTTATACTAATAAAGCTGGCAATTGCAAGGTGAGAAGAGCCTCTAACCTTTATTGAATCTTTTTTCTGGCTGTCTGTGGGAGTCATTAGAGTTTTTCATGGTATCCTTGCTTTTGCCTGCCTTTAGCCTGTGTTTTCTCTTTTCAGGTGACATTCATTCTGTTACACATATTATGCTGCCTGACACATTGTTCTACTGCTGGTTGCTGTGGAGTCATTACATTAGATGCCTTGCTCAAGTGCACCTCAGAAATGGTTGTAGGTTCAGCAACTCTTCCAGCAGCAAGCTGTTCCTCTAATCTTTTTGCTACCACTGCACATTTACTCATAAAGCTGAGAATCACAGGGACTTGGTGCCAGATTTCTTTCAAGAAGACATCAGCTGAAAGCGATGACCTTTTCTATCCTCAGGTGTACTGTACAGCACCATTCCTGAGGGTAATTCACTCTGCTGTGGATGTTCCCTCACTGACAGAGCCTCCAGGTTCTTCAGCTCTCACAGCATTCAACACCTACAGTCATGTCGTCACAGACACACACATATACAGTAGTACAAATGAACTACCAATGGACCCTTCAGTTGTCAGGCCTTCTTTCACTCCCTAGAGTATTTCTCAGAGAGAAATACTCTAGGGATTGAAAGTGCAGTACTTTATTACCTTTGATTTTATATTTTATTCTATTCTTCTTAATTAACATGGGTCAAGTTTTGGCCGAAGAGCTCTCTCACGTTTAAAAGGTAAACTGTAATTTGTAATGAGGGTCTGCTCTGCATTGTTCTTAATAACAATGAAAGCAAGCCATACAACATCCAACGAGCTTAATGTTTAGCTGTTAGCTTTTCTGACAGAATTCACTCTGCACATAAAGCATTCTGTTAGTATATGAAAATGAAAGCAAAACAGTCTCCATTCCAACATTTTGTACATTCTATGTATGGACAGCCTCTCTTGTTTATGTTTGCAATTACAGTTTAATTAAATTTACAGTGATACTTCACAGTTTCCTGAGGAGGAATACATTATAGTACGCTCAAGAGAAAAGAAGAGAAAGCGGAATGGAGGAAAAATGGGCCATATTAAAAAGCATGACATAAACAGTTTCTGCATTTACCAATAACAAGTAAATGCAGCAAGCCTGAATAGAAAGAGAACAGTTTCGCCTCAGCCACATCTTTTCCACTTTCGCACTCAGCTATTGCTTTGAGAAGGTAACGGTTCCCATGTGTACATGCAAACACAGACATAGACCCAAACAAAAATGATAATGAGTCAGAATGTGGAAAACTCACCATTAACAGTGGATGGAGTGCTGGAAAGCGATGTGCTGGGGCCCTTTTCTCCTGGCTGAGTGGTGGTGTTCCTGTGCCCTTTGCTTTGGACTGCAGGTACTAATTGAATCAATGGCATCACCTCTTTCTCCTGCTCAGATAGACCTTCCTCTGGACTCTGTTGCCCATTGGTAGAAGCCCTAAATGAAGAGATGCTGCTCCTGTGCTCCATAATTGCGTTGTCCCTGCTCCCTTTGTTCCCAGCAGCTTTAGGTAAACCTGGGTTTTCTCTGGTTGCCTCGCCTTGTGTCTGGTTCTTTCCTGTTGGTTCCTCAGGTGCTAATGGTCCCTCAAATGTGACAGGTGTGTTTTCTGTCTCTTCCTCCTCACCTCTCGTCCAGTACCTAAAGGGCCTCATCAGTGTGTTAACAAACTCAGCTAATACACTGTTGCTGGTCTGAGGCTGGGGAGTGAAGGGTGTTACAGAGGACAGTGGTGGGATATCAGATGATCCTAAATGGCCACTGTCATCACTGCCCTCTTCCTCATGGGCAGAACCTCCATGACTTTCAAGGCTCTCAAGGTCAGAAAGACCCAAGGTGTTGCTACTCATTGAGCCCTCAGAAGCTTCCTGGCTAGGTTGTCTGGTTCTGGGTTCATCCTGATTATTGTCCCAACCCTGGGAGTTCTTCTCAGGCTGCAAGTGGATTACTACATGTTCCTCAGAGATCTCAGAGGACTTATCGCTACCAGCAATAGAGTGGACCCCTGCTTTGTCCAAATTGACCAGGCCAGTCCAAGTTGAAGTCTTGGAGTAAGGGGCATTATGCTGGTCTTCAGAGACTGAAGAGATGGCCTGTGCTGCTGGGTTGGTGGTCTGGTACAAACCCTGTGCTTCAGCAGCCTGGACCCCTGCTGGCTGGTGGGCTGTAAGACACAACAGGAACATATTACCTAGAGCAACTTTTATGGTTTTCACTTGACCTGCTTCATCAGCTACAGTACAACATCACATTGAACTCTTTTTCCATTTGAGTGACATCAAGTATGTTATTTAGCTTGAAACAAGACTGAATTCAGAGAATGCTGCATGGTGTTTGATGTTAAACAAAGTGCCATCATACATGGTGCAGATTTTTCTATTTTTCTATTCCTGCAAACACCCATCACTTTAAATTGAACAAACGTGTTCATGCATAATGTTCATGTAGCATCAATGAGATTGTAAGAAAAACATTATGTATATGATAATATCACAAAATCTCTGGCATTAAAACATTACAGTATTATAATTTTTTAATCAACTTTTAGCTAGCTATTTATTTTAAGCATCCATATAAAGTACTGCAATGAAGAGGTTCATCTATCTGCTGTATGTTTTGAAAAATGCACTGCTGCTCTGCTCTCATGCTGTTCTTGTTTACCTAAAGTGACTGGGCTACACAGATGTTTCACTTCAAAGAAAATTGTATGAGTTGACGTTGTGAAAGGAGAAAGCATTCTTTTATTTTTCTTTATTTCTGCAGAAATATCATTTTCAAATATGAATCTGCAGTCTCTTACAATCTATGTAAGCCAGAAAAGGAGAAAAAAAGCATCTGGATACAAAATCATATTTGTGCCACATCATAAAATACAGTCTAATGTGTTGTAAAGGCAATCCAATGTGAAGGATAAAACTAATTCATTTTAATCTCAGGTGGCTTATGATAAAAAGACAAGGTCACACACAGTCACAGCAAACCCCTGTTACACTCATTCATACTCTCTCTGCCTCTACCTTGCTCTCTCTCTTTTTCACCGTTGCTCTGTCTTTCAAGCTTCACTTCATCACAATATATAAGCCTTCAAATCCATTGAGGGACACAAACATCACACAATATCTTCATGGCTAGTTCATATGTGACACAAAAATCTCACACTAATTAAAAATCAGAACAGAAGCCAAGTCCCCACACTCCTAGTTGCCATGGCAATTACCACAATGGTGATGCACCAACTTTATCATCACACCAGTATCAGTACCTCGGTAGCAGTAGGCATCAAACAGAGCTGTGGTGTCAGGGAAGCCGGTGCGGTTGGGGTTGTTGTACACAGTCCGCACTCCGGGTTCATCTCCGCCACAGTTCTTTCGTGGGACGTTGATGGGATAGCGGACACTGCCATCAGCCAACCAACCAGGGTCACACTGGTCCAGACCGGCCTGCCAGGCCAGGTAGAGCTGCCCTACAGTGGCCAGCTGGGCTCCTAGAGCATGGCAGTGTGTGGAGGCTGTGGCCAGGCTCAGCTTCTCTGGCACAGCAGAGTGAAAGACTTCACCTGGGAGGAGGAGGAGGAGGAGGAGGAGAAAGGAAAGATGAGGAGGTATGATAGAGAGCAAGACTGAGAGTCTGAAAGCATTTTAGGGCTTAGAATATGATCTTTTGTGTTCAGTTGTGGGTTTTTGTGAGAGTTGGATGGCTTTAGTTGCTTGTGCAAAATGGTATAGCTATACTTCACGTGTCTTGTTTATTTTGTGTAGTTGCAGTTGTGCCTGTCAGTGTTTTCTATTGCTAGAAAGTTTTAGCTAATTCTCCTTTTTTTCTTTATCAACTTTTTCCAAGGTAATAAGAAGCGAAGACTTGAAGGAGACAGTTGAAAAACGTTTTGCCATGAAAAATTAATGCACTGTATTTTTTGCATAAAATATAAATATATCACTAATGACAAAACCCTCAATAAATCAAATTAGAACAGGTTCCAAGGAGCGATCTGAGAGGAAGACAAGCATACAGACACCAAATGAAGAAGATGTGGTTTTAAAATAGGACTTAAGCAAGCAAGACAGACAGAGAGCTGAAGAAGACCACAAGCGACTGCACAGCACAAATACAATTATATGATCAAATAATCCACTGCAGCACAGTGAGTGATGAAAGAGTGTGAGCAGAGTAGACAGGGTGATGAGGAGAGGAGAGGAGAGGAGAGGAGAGGAGGTTGGATATGAGGATGCAGGAAATTTATGCAAAGCATCAGGTATGATGTGGCTGATTTATTGGTGACAGCAAGGGAGGTGAAAGGTGAAGAATGAGGATGCAAACAAAATAAACGGAGAATGAAGCAGGATGTGATTATGGGAGGAGCAATATGAGAGAAGATTGTCTAGAATATGAGTGAAATACAGCAGTTTCAAATAGAAGAACAATAAAAATGCTAGAAAAAAACAATTTCAAGAGAATTATGAGAAAACACACGGGTGGGCATGCATCTAGTCTACTCAGGATATAATATATAAGGTGTTCATATCCTCTATAAATAGTGCTGGTAACCACTTCTTTTAATGTGCTGGTAACCACTTTACTTTTAATGTCATGTGTTATGACAGGTCTGGTTGGGCTACCCCATAAAAAGAGGCCCAGATTAAAAAGTGGCTCACCCCTGTAGTGTGTCTGATTGTGATTTTAAAAAATCCTGCTGTGCGTGTGATTGTGCTCTGGAATAGTCAGTCAGTGAATAAATAATAATATGCATGTCAAATACTCAATAAAGAATAGGGAAACTCATTTGGAACACCATCAGTTCTACCTGAAATTATTCTCAAACCATAATTACTGAAACATTGGCTCATTACTGAACAATGACATCCTCCAGTTATAAATAGAGATTAATTTAAACATAGATTTCCATCTTCTCCATCTGTATGAAAGTGGAAACCTATAACCACCAATGGACTTGCTAATTTCACCATGTATGTTTTGTTTTTTTTTTTTTNTTTTTTTTTTTTGTTTTTTTTTGATTATTATCTGAGTATTCACAACATGTTTTAAATTTGTCTAGCAACATTTTTGGAGGCATTGTTTAGAGGTTTTCTTCATATAAGGTAGTGTAATATGCCATTTATTACAATATGCAGTTATTTCATGATTAAGTATATGCAACAGCAAACTAACACTATTGCAGGTTAGGTAAACTGGAACGGTCCCCTGCGACCCTGTGCAGGATAAGAGGCTATAGAGAGTGGATGGATATAAAACTAAGAGCTAAAGATATAATGTTGCATTAAACTATGACAGTGGCCATGATCATGTGATACAAAGGTATGTTAATATCCAAAAGGGTAATTCTACATATAATAACATTCTTATTGATTTTTTAAAATCAAATTATTGACAAAAGTGTTCCCTCTTACATTAAAATAAGTTTGTAATTTTTGTAACATATGTTCAACTTCTACAGTTCTGTCACTGACAGTTTTGCCTCGTTTGACCTCATGGTTCCTTGTATTGAGTTGACAACTGCAATATTAAAATTGTGACTTCAGATGCCTTTTTGACATGCACCCCTAACTGGCAATCAAATGTGCACTTTTGCAGCTTTAGCAATTGTGGTTTATGTAATGAATATTAAAGAACCATACCGACAGTTTGCATGGTTGAGCCCAATAAATACTACACATTACATTACTACCAACCTTTTTCCAAAATATAAAACAGCATTTTAGTTTTAATATTATTTTGCCAAATCCCCTAATCTTTCAAAATCAAATGCTCAGGTGATGCACCCACCTTAAAATTCAATGTTTCGCCTGCTAACACACATGCTTGGATGTAGAAGAGCTGTCATTTTAATTTCTCTAATAAAAGCAGTCTTTTCTCCTATGACTATTCCCTGGCAGAGACATACATTTTCTTCTATGTAATTCTGTGTTGGATCAGTGGAATTAAGTAACTTCAACAAAAAAAAAAATAATAATAACAGCATGTTGTTCACTGTGATGTACACATTACCTATCTCAAGCATGTTTAAAGTCTCTACAAGATGATTTTTATAGTACTAGAATGAACTGAAAACAATGGCTGCCTGCCTAAAGGAATGGAAAAGAAATTTGAAAGTGCTCCAGTAGTATGCATTTGAAAATGGTTGGCAATCATGTGTATGCAGGTTGGATATATTGGGCTCAAACATGGAAAACCAGCAGTGTGGTCCTTTAAAGACCATATGGGGTTGTGTCTTTTGTCCATCTGTTGCAGGTCTAAGGTCTAGTTGTGGCATTGTAACAGTAAAGTTTTAGAATAATACTTCTGTTCCACTCAGTATTTACCCTCGCACTCTCACTGGCTTTCCTTCAAGACCTGCATAATGTATCTCATCTTTCTTTCTGAATTAACTCCGGCCACAGTGTTTAGCATCAAAGGCTTAATGGACCCATGCAAGAACAAATCCAAATTAATGGCTGCAACTTTTGTCTCCTACCTAGCAGCAGCTTGGCAAAGCAGTACACATCAAATAGCTCATCAGGGGACCTATTGCCGTAGTTACGGACGCCGGGTGAGTCCTCACGGTCGCCATAGCAACCAGGTCGTGGTGACTGGATAGGATACCTGAAGGAAGGCCCAAAAGACAGGGACAGAGACAGCAGGAAAGAGAGTGAGAGAGAGAAAAAGGGGAGAGATTAATATAGACCATGAAACAAGGCAGCCACAGACAAACTTGGCTCCCCGGGGATGAGTCTGTGTTTGCATGCATAGAAAATAAGACGGCAACAGAACTACACTTTTATCATCTTCCACCCTGAATATAATAAGTTTAAAAATATCTTCTTGTCAGATTTTTCCCAAATAAATGTGCCAAAGAACAATAAAAGTAAACACATAAATATCATCCCTGCAAATGGTTAACAGTATAAAGAAATCACAGTCATCCCAACCCAAGGACAAGTAGTGGAAAGCCATTCAATTGATACCTTGTTTCAATTACTTTTTTGCCCTCAGTGCCAGTTTCACAGAATAATTACATAAACTTTTTAGCTCTAAAAGTGTATTGTTATACTCTGTCATGACAAGTATGCAAATCTACTAGAGAGATGGAGGCAGAGAGTCAAGCAGAGACTAAAAGAACCAAGAATTTCTTTGGTGGCTTGGCACGCCTGTGGGGCTGAGAAAACACCGATATTTAGTCAGGCTCCAACTGTGCAATTATTCCACAAGAACATTGATTCAAGCAGCACATGGGCATAGGTAAAGAGTTTGATTAAAAGATTACGGTAAGCACACGGGGACACAAGGACCAGGAAAAGACAGGCATACAAAAACACACACACACACAAGTGAACATTTCCACTCACACATACACATAAACATGGCAACATACAACCATCAACCTGCAGCACTTCTTTCATATTGCAACCTGTGTTCATGAGAGTGTAACAACAGAATTAAGCCTCAAAGATTCTGTCTCTCTTTGTCCCTCTTTCTACTTGGTGCCTGATGAAGTGAGCTGATGTCTGCATTTTTTTTTCACAGTATTAATTGGACACTTTCCTCCCAGCTAATGTGCAGTTAGACCCTCCTGGATATGGACCAATTAGATACCTGTCAAGCAGGAAAACCAGGGGAGGAAGGAAGGTACGAAGGATAGAAAGAAATAGGGAAGGAATCTGCACCACAGGAATGTTGTGTAAAAATTGTCAGTAAGACAACAGTGACTCTGCTTGGCTACTGGAGCAATGGGGATTTGAAATTAAAATGTAGATACAAGCTCTGACTGCCACTGTTATGATGGACTTAATGGAAGGAGGCAGGCTGAAGCACACGCGGCGGTCTGACAGAAAGCGCAGAGGGGAAGATGTAGCTAACTGTATTTCCAGTGCGCAAACAAGCAATTAGGCCCAATTAAACTGAATATTTTGTGTTTAGGAAAATTCCAAAAAGATCAAAATGCTTTCATGTTGCTATATTTAATACGTCTATACAGTTCACAGGTTTTCTGTTTGAAGACAGATGTTTAGCACAGAGCATTTATTCTTGTTCCAGTGCCTGATCATGTGGTGTCTAATCAGAAATGGTAACCTAGAACAACTACAACTGTCTGATAGTGATTTTAAAATAGCAACTTGATCCAACAACCATGGGCTGACAGCAAGCTGCTCTTTTTTTCAGGCTGTTGGTTATCCCAGTATACTCCGATGCAGCTGTCATGTACAAGGCATTCAGGATTATAGATGAACTTTTTTTTACTCTGTCCCTGAATTTCAAATTTTGTTTTCCTTGTTAGGCATCATATGTTACAAGAAATCATCTCATAACACTGTTGTGTTATGGTATGTCTATTGGTTTTAAGGTGTTTATGATAAATACCTTAGATAGGAATGATCTAAATGCTTAATCAAAATCTATAAGATGGATGCAGGACAGATGCATGACTGGGAAATTTTTGCTGTGTTTTATCCTAAATATAGTTTTATTATTCAAAGGAGTGCTTAGTGTGCTTACTGCTCCCAAAATTCATGGTTTAGTGTATTTTATATATATGTTTTTATGCATGAGCCATTGCATAATCGGATTATGCGGAGGGTCCACCAGGTGAGGAAATGCATGTAAGAGGTGGCTTACTCCGACCATTACATTTAAGTGCACGAATAAATCAGTTTACAATTGCATAATCTAAGTCTGCTACTCAGAGTAAACTTATTCCTTTTTATGTTGATTTCAGTCTAATTAAAGTGTATACATGACCTTTGAAAAAATAATTATTTACTGTTTAATTGAAGTTTTAATATGCATGGAAACATACTGACAAAAGAGTGATGTCATCTCAAGTGTTATTCGGATTATTAGCACTGACAATACAAAACCACCTCACCGTACAGTCTGGTCAGACAGCCAACCAGCGTCACAGTTGTCATAGCCATCAGCGAAAGTGGCTTGGAGCTGCCCTGGTGTTGCAATGACCCCTGAGTTCTCCAGACACACTCTCTCGGCATCAGCGAAGGTCAGGGCATAGCGGTCATGAGGGGCACGATAGTGGAATACAACGCCTAGAATAGTGAGACAAAGGATGTGATAGATTTACACATTATTGGTTTCAAATTAGAGAAATATTTATGAACTGTAACTTAATGCATTAAAACATAAACATGCACACAGACATAAACCCCTTGGCTGGGGATAAGGTTATCATCGTGTAGAGACGCTGTTCCATATGTGCAGGAGGAAACAGCAGCATTCAGCTTCAGCGAGTCTCATTTGCATCAGTCAGAGGGCTTATCGTTAGAGAAAAGAAATGTTGCCCTTGGATACCGAGTATGACAAACGTTGCAATGTTTATTTTACTGGTGTAACAGCGCATGCACAATGTCACCCTGCTGCACTCACAGCCTGCCTCCGCACTCATGATAGAAAGACAAAGAAGGCAGATCTAGAAACAGAGAGAAACAATGTCTTGAGGAAGTCTTGAAGCATGAGGATGTGTTGAACCAGAGAGAGAGAGGGAGAGGGGGAGAGAGGAATACAAAAAAAAAAAAAAAAAAANAAAAAAAAAAAAAAAAAAAAGTGAGAGGCTTAAGACAGGTGAAAAAAAATGATAGGGAGAATAAAAAGTGAACAATAGAAAAAAGACAGAATTCCCTGGTGTGTGAAAGGAGCAAATTCTGCTTAAATAGAAAAGGAATTGCTACTGTTCCCTCACCTCCCACCTCTGCCTGCCATTCATGCCACATTGCTCCCCTGAGGTGCATCCAGTTACATGAAAGCCAGGGGGTGTCTCTGGCTACTAACATGGATCCTTTATCTTTGGCAGTTTTGTGTGGGAGAGTGACAGAGAGTTGACCAAGATGGAGGGAGGGTGGTAATTTGAGCATTAATGCTCCAGGTTTTGGGCTGCAGAAAGCAAGCAAGGGCATGTGTGCATTTTGCTTCAAATACAAAAATGATACCTATGCATGGTGGCACTGACAAGCACATGTACACTTGGGCTGGGTTGGGCACCATTGATGTGTGAGCCTGGTGAAGCCCTTTGAACCACTCTTTGACACTCTGACATTATGGCTATACAAATAAACTTTACTTGACTTTACTGGACTTATAGTTCCCCAATCCCAGCAGTCCTTCCAGACATTCTGTCTACTTGCTCTCATTCTCCACTGCTGCAATTCATAGAAATGTGGAGCAGGAATCCTCTGTTGTTTCTGTTCTTCTGTTCTCTTTTCCTCTTCTCCTCATTTCTGTGTTTTTCCATCATTTCCCCTCTGAGGCTGTGGGATCTAGTCCAAACAAAGATGCAAGCTCACTGGCTAATATGTGCACCTGAGAAATAAATGTGTTTCCACTCCATATGGGGAACCCAGTCCTATTCCACAGGAGAACTGCATGTCCAATACCTCATCTATCTATTTTTACCTTTCTGCAGCTTCACAATCTCTAGGGAGGAAAACTGGAAGGCACCCATTTGTGGGTAGGCCCTATGCTTTATGACTGAATGATGCCCTCATTGCAGCATGGTATACATATGGAGCAGCTAGTATCCCTTGGCTCTACGCTCACCAGTATTGCTGAAGTACACTACACTATATTATGCCATGGAGAATCATATTTGCTTCATTTAAATGTGCAAATGTACAGTATGATGACAGTGAGGTAAATATGGGTTTGAAAAAAGGAAAACACTGTAGTTCTGGGCAGAGAAGGAAATCCTTACCTGATTCATACCTTAACCTTAACAACAGCAAATCTGTACCGAACCTCAATAATTTCTAATATTTTCAACTTTATATTGTAAACCTAACCATCTCGGAGTTTATGCTTAAATATAGCCAATCACGTCACAGCCATATCTTGCAGATTTGTGGGCCAGTCACTGTTATTCTGCCCATAATGTTAGTAGAATGAATATTTTTGCTAGGAATTCAATTTACATTAACAATGGCACCATAAAGACTAAAACAAAGGTTTAGAAATGTGTTCTAGTCTATTGATTGCATATGTTCATTGAGTTAATTTATTAAGCTTTTGGCTATGAACAAACACTGCTTGTTGAAACAATTACAATATGGTTTTTACCATGCCCGAGTGCTGATCTAGCTACAGTTCCCTCACCAGTTAATGGTAGGTGGCCATATCTCACCACTGACACACAAAATCAATGGTACCACTTTCTAATTGGTGAGACACAGGCAATTGACCAGTCAATATGTGCTGAGTGAACGAAGAGAAGAGAAAGACGAGATAGGGAGAGAGCATGAGGAAGCGGGGGAGAGAAATAAGGAAAGAGATAGCAAGACAGGAAGGAAATCTCATCATGGCTTAGACACACACAAATGGGTCTATAAGTGGACCCTATGGATTAATATGATATTGATATAGCCGAGCAGTATCAATACCTGCTAATTAATACGTTAAGTAGAATTAGTGTGAGGAGGGATGTGGTCTGCCATATAACGTGACTGCCAATTAAGGCTAAGCCCTGGAGATGGAGGCTGCTCGACAGCAATGTAATTGGTTTCTTTCTGGAGGAAGGGTTTTCATAATGTGTTAATCGATTAGCCAGGAAGGGAGAATGCAGGGTCTCCTAACCATAGTGCCAAGGGTCTCCCTTACTACCTATAAAGTGCTCTTATGGAGAACGATGAGGTGATTTGCTTGCTCAAGAAACCCTGATCGCATTCTCTATGAAAAGATACAGTAATAATTAATAATAGAGACATAGTGGCCTATACCAACACATGTGCGCGCAGGCTCTCTCTCTCTCTCACAAATACACACACACACATGTTTGCACACATACACATGGGAGCTACTAGGCAATGGAGTGTTAGTGATGAAGTCATTGTAACCTGCTGTATCTGGGTACCCTTATATGGCTCTGTGATCAGCAGCAGCAAAGTGTACAATGGCTAATGCATTGTGCGAATCCCCTGTAGACATTAGGTAATTGTTAAAAATGGAGAATGACCTGGAAAGAAACTGATGGAAGCACTACAGCTAAAATACTCTGACATGCCAGTTATGGTTACATCGCAGTGAGCTCAGTCCAATCCTGGTAATTCCACAAATACAGGTGCCCTGGACAAATACGATGAAGTCGATGGTTAGCTCATCCATTTAAGCTACAAAGAGCCACACAGAGCACTCAGAGCAACATAATCTAACAACAGCATACACTGCTGGGCTCCTACCTCGTTTCATTAGGATTTTATTGCGTGAACAGCACCTTTAGTGGCTCAGGTTAATGATGTTTAATGTGTTCTAGCATTCTCTGCTTTTTTCCCCATCATTGGACATTTTACATGGACAGTAAATAACCTTGGCTGTAATGGCTGTATTAAACTGACATGAAAAAACAGGGTCATTATTATTCATAGTGGCAAACTATGGAAACAATTGGGGATCTGTATACAACCAAAGACTGAAGTGTTATTTTACTTAGATAATAATTTGTGTAGCTGTAGAGACTCATAACACTGACAATGACAGTTGGGTGGTGTTAATTACTTTCTATATCACCATTCATCAGTAGATGATGTGATCTTTTTTTTTTCTTTTTTTTTTTTAAACCCTGAATCATAATCAGATTTATGAGGGAAGTTATGGACTCCTGCTTGCTCTCTCTGTTTCCTTCTATTCCAGAAATGTTTTACTTTACACATTATAGCATAGAGTCATAGATCAAATATTGAATTCTTAATATTACAATAAGAATGATGTGTATTACTTCAGAATACCTCATCATTATTACCATCAATGTCTCAGTTCACACAATGAAAGACTTAAACAACAGTTGACAACCTAAGCAGAGAAATTGATTTTTTAAATAGACATTAATAGTACATTGTGCTAAAATATGATCTTTTGTTTTCATTTTAGCAACATTGTTCATAAGTAGTTGAGGCTTCTAGTAGTAGTAATTAAGATAGTTCTCATCTGTTAGATGAATGCGGTCAAACAGTGCTCCTAGTAAATCACATTTCCTACTTTGTTTTAATGAAGTTTTAGCTTCTTTGAATTGGCTAAAAGTCTTTTCTTTCAAGAACTTTGTAGTGGCTCAGTTGTTATTGTGTTTTGTTGACATGATCATTTATGAAATGGTCCTAATAATTCTCTAAAAGCCTTATCTTATTCTCATGGTGCACATTTGGGAATCTGCATCCAGGTTCCCAAATATCCATAACCTAACTTCCATAATATATCTAAAAAAAAATTAGCAAGAATACTTGTTGGCCAGGATTATACTCGATATTAAAGGACTATACCAGTGATTTATCATGTTTAAGCCTGATAAATACTATCATTACATTACTGAGAACCATTTTCTAAAACATAAAGCCGTATTTAATTTTCCCATTATTTTGCCAAATCCCTTAATCTTTCAAAATAAAATGTTCAGGTGACACACCCATCTTAAAATTCAATGTTTCGCCTGCTAACAATTATGTCTGACTGTAGAAGGGATGTTTGTTTCTAATTTCTCTGTATAAGCTGGCTTCTCCTGGGACTATTTTTCCTGGCGGAGACATGCATTTTCTTCCATGCAGCTCCGTGTTGGACTGGTTAAATAAGGTTACTTCAACAGAAAAAAATTGTAAACATGCTGCTCACTCTGATGAATTGCTTAATTAAAGTCCCTACAAGTTGATTTTAATAGTGAACTAGAATAAACTGAAACAAATGGCTGTCTGGAAGGTAGGAAAAACCAATTCTAATATTCACTTCTCCTGTAGTATGTTTTGGGAAATGATTGCCAGTAACATAATGTGGATGTGGGTTGTGTATATGCAACAAACATGCAAAACCTCCGGTATGGTCCTTTAACCACAATACAATGAACCCTGCTTTTGTTTGAAGTGTTGGTTGTGCACATTCTCAAGAAATGATGCCACACATTTGCAAGGTGCAATGCCTACAACTGTTGTGGAGCAGTAAAATTACCTTTTGTGAAGTTACGTCAGCAGTGAGAGGCAACTAGAAAAATGGCTGAAAGTTTCAAGGAGAAGCTGATCAAGCATGGCAGGATTTGTTTAACGGCCTCAAGTACCATCTCCATTGTTGCTGCTGTTGCTATTACTTTTACCTTTGTAACATACGTACAATCCTGATCTCCTGAATTGTCTGCATCTTTGTTTACATAGTTAATAATACTAATAATAATAAACTTTATTTCTATAGCACTTCTCAAAACATAAGTTACAAAGTGCTTCACAAAGAAAGAAAAACAAATATTAATTGCCAAGATCACACCAACACATGTAGCCTGAGCAAGAATCCAGACACACAAAGTACATTACAGAAAGTCATGGCAGAAATTACTGGCAGTTGACTGAAATGTATTAGTTTTTAATATATTCCAGTGCAAACCAGGGATGAATTTTTTTTTTTTTTTTTTTTTTTTTTTTTTTTTTTTTTTNTTTTTTTTTTTTTTTTTTTTTTTTTTTTTTTTTTTTTTTTTTTTTTTTTTTTTTTTGTTTCAGCCCTCATATTGACCCCTGGCAGATATAATATTTAATCTTCCAGATTGTCATAAAGTACACAAGTGAGTATGTGAGCAACCCAGCTTGCATAGCAGCTGCTGTGCTTGCATGAGCATATGCGTCACTAAAATCGATTACCGTATATTTTCACCAAGTTTATATTACCAAATTTCACAAAGCAAATCAGGGGGTCGGCTTATACACAAGAAATTCAAATTTGATCCCAGGGAAGGAAATTTCCAGGGGTGGAAATACTACCCATTGCCACTACCCATGGAAAATAGTTTAAATCATACCTTNAATTTCCAGGGGTGGAAATACTACCCATTGCCACTACCCATGGAAAATAGTTTAAATCATACCTTAAAATGAGATATTTCCTGACAAAACATCTTATTCAGCACATTTTGCGGCGACCAGTAATCCCTACTGTGATCGGTCAAAGACAAGAGAATGGGCCAATCAGAGACAACCATATAAAAGTGCTGTTTCATATACCAGTACTAACATTATTTGGTAGTCTTGTTCAACATCATGTTTTGTGCTTTATTAGCAAGAAGCTTGAGATAAGACAACACAATGGAAACTACACGGACTAGTCAACGATGACACGTTACACAGAGCAGGACTGGAATTAACTGTTTGGTGATTCAGACAAGGAAGAGGAGTCCGGAAAAGTTAATGTCAGCTAATGTCAGTTACAGTAATCAGGTACGTGGATTATTTTCAGAAAATCACAGGAATACTATGACAATACCCAGAAAAATAGACAATTTGCTAAACAAATAAATTGATGGAACAACATCAGGGGTCAGCTTACATTCGGGTTTCTTTAAAAATCTAAATTTGCTGCTCAAAATCAGGGGGTTGGCTTATACATGAGATCGGCTTATACTTGAGTATATACGGTATATGACTGTGGCTGTCTAGCTACACCATTTGTAGACTAGCCTGATATTACCTCAGAATGTGAACCTTAATTTGCTAATTTTTATTCATTAAATTATATGACATCTTAATTTCAGTGAGAATTCTTGGAATGCTCAGCATCAATTTCAATGCCACCTGTCCCCTTTATTTACCTGTGACCTCCAGGGGAATTGTGTCCTGCTCATCATTGATGCCCACCACGACCTCACAGCGGTAGAGACCAGAGTCACTGGAACGTAGGCCACTCAGAGCAAGACTGGCATTGTAGCGGTCCTCATTGTAACCAGGAAGTGTTACACGACCCTGAAAAGCCTTCTTCACCTGAGGAAGCAGGATTGAAGCAATATATGAGGAAGGGGTAGGATAAAAGGATGACAGAAATAGGAAGAAGAGTGTGGGTTGGAAAGTGTGAGGTAGGAGGAGAAAGGTAAAGAAGGAATGATGAAAAGTAGGTACAAACAAAGGATGAAGGGTGGCAAGGAAAATGAATAAAGGGGTGTGAATATGTATTCACAACTGAAAAACAACTGAAAACACCACTGAATCATCTGTCACACACACACACACACACACACACACACACACACCCCTTTTTTTTACTCAGCCAACCTACCATTAGTCAAGATGAAAGCCACAGCTACAGTACAAAACACATCTTTTTACTAAATACCAATTTGCTTCCCAAAAACTTGTACTAAGTATTTTACTGTGATCCCTCTCAGAGATACCTTGACCACATTGTCTTTGGCCACCAGGACTGATTGTTCCTTCTGCAGCCCATCTGAGCCTCTCTGGCCCCAGACCTTGGTCCACTTGATCCTGGGAGGCTCATGGGATGAACCTTTACTGGGGCGAAGGGTAAAGAGGCAGGGAAGGAGAACAGTTTTGGATAACCCCTCTCTGATGGTCTGATGGGTCACCTTCCGCATGTTCACCACTGTGTCAGCATTGGCTACACCTGGAGAGGAGAGGAGAGGAGAGGAGAGGAAAGGAGAGGAGAGGAGAGGAGAGGAGAATTAATGGTGTCTTGTAAATGAAGCCACAACAATCCACAGGATGTTACTTCTCATTACCCTGAAAAGACTCTAGTTAATTGCTTCTTGTACAACACTTGTGTTCTCCTTCCATTTTCTTTTGTTCCATCAGCTCCTCCTGGTTGTGGAGTAACAGGGAAACAAAAGAGGCTCATTCTCTTTCTCTGATTATTGGCCACTGATCCAGCAGACCATTATGGTGCTACCTGAACAGTAGGAGGCAGGTCTAGACTGTGGAGAGAAGATAGCAAAAGCGCTTTCAAAAGCCATACATCAAACCTAGATATGCATTATTGGATCAATATCATCACCTCTTTGAAGCTTAAAGCAACCTTCACCATAGTGATCCGAATATTCACATCATCAAAACAACTGAGGACAAAGAGAAGGATTTCTTTGTAAGAAATTCGCCATTTGGATTCTTGGTGGAGGGCAATCAGAAGAGCACAGGTATCAACAGTTCTGGTCTACAAAACTCTGCATTTGTCCATTGCATCTGCCATTAATTTAAAAGTAACTTAAAAGGAATTTCTATCTCATTAAGATTGGTGCAGACACCAAATCATACATTACTTATACTCTTAATCCTATGTCATCAGGTGGTGCATTTAAATCAGAGGAAAAATTCCACCCTTACAAAACAGTGGTACAGGTATCTGCTCCTCTAAAATGTTCCATTGCCTACAGTGTATGAATGAGGTTTATGCAAAATGTCTTAACCCTCATTTCTTTTTCCTACAATTTCTACTCCCACTGAGAACACTGGCAAGCAGAAGTCATTAGGTCAGCCCTGACTACAGATAAAAGAAAATGAACAGAACTGGGATTCACTGGAGGATGTTAACAAAATCAACCATCTACTACTGTAGTCCATTAGGGGAACTGCAGAAGTTTAGAAGTCGCAGAGAAAACACCAGGTTATATAGAAGAGGTGGCAGAAATCTAGCATCAAGCTAAGAATGAGGGAGCGAGAATTAAATTATGTCAGAACAGACAGAAGCGCTGCTTGCCTGGGTTAGTGGAACAGCCAGTGAGTTTGAACAATGAGAGAATGAGCCTATTGATTTATTTTCATTAGCGTCAGTTTTCTCTGGACAGTATCTGTGTGTCCTGCTCCAGTTCTGTTTGATTGGATCTCATGTTAAATCAAATGCTATGAGGGCAGCACCTCAGGTCTGTGCAGTAATTAAATGGCGTATTTCAGCAACCAAAGCTTTTCCACCAGTTACCAGCACACCACTGTGTCCTTCTCACTGCTGTCATCTTTCTCTCTCCATTTCCTGTCAGTCCTCTCTTCCTCTTCCTCTGCAGGCTGACCACATGCCAGCTTTCTATTGAACATTTCAGGTCAGCATCTTCAGCATATATGTACACTATATCAGATCAGTATATGGTTTTTTACTTTCAGGATTTGATCTTACTCTTCAGCCCCTGTGAGAAAATTCTCTTCAGTTTTCCCTTCATTTGTGATTCTGATTCAACTTTGTATCACTTCCCTCATCTTTGACTGCCAATGAATTCTGCCAATAGAAGCTGCGGAAGGTGTATGTTTGTGTGTGTGTGCATATGCGTCCACACACGTGCACCATACAGTGCACTCATGGGGAGATGAGTGAAAACATCTCATCTTTCATTTTCTATTCATGGAACACTGAATGCACACACACACACACACTCGACTTTGAAGCCATTTTTCATTCCTTGCTGGATGGTTAATGTGCCTTTGAGCACACACAAATGGCAGAGGTGTGAATAGCTGTCATTGCTCATTCGTTATGCTTTCGGAGTTGCTAGCTAAGATGCCGAGTACCTCTTCCCTGACAGCTTAACATCAGCCCTCCCATCACATTCTCCCCACCCTGAATACACATAAACACACATAAATACCCACTTCTCTGCTTCTCCCGCTGACATAGTCTTAGAGAAGCACCACTTGTCTAACTCCATCACCTACTGATCTGTGCTAAGCCGTTTCTGTACCTGACAGCAACAAAAAGGATTTGTGCTTGAAAATGGCCACTCGATTCACACTCAAGAGGAGTTCAGCCTGGTGCGTGAAGTGACCTGTGAAAGAAAATGTATCAGCCGCCTTTCAAATGGTTCTGGGAAAAGATGAGAAGAGGGGAAAATGGAGGAATAAATAAGCAAAGCATAATGATGTTAAAACTTCAATCAAACTCTGATTAAGGCCATAAATAAATTTTTTCAAATGTCAAGTAAACACCATAATTAGATTCCAAATCAGCATAAATCAGTGCTAGCATACTCAAAGTAACAAACCAAGATTATGTGATTGTAAATTGATTTACTCAAGTATGTAAACAATACAATAGCTTATAATCGGAGACAGCAAACTCTGCAATATGTCATGTATATTCGGTGAATGATGGAACCCATTAATTCCATCCATGTGTACATAGATGTGTACTGTAAACTCGCTATAATCTGAGTCTAGGGTGCATTCAACTTACTGAATGATTACCCTGATCAAGATCAGTGAAACATTGTTTTCTGCTTGTGTGGAAGAATATACTTTAAAAGCTGTATTCATTTAAAGAAAACCATCGTCCATATCTAAAAAAAAACTACTTCAAGTTACAGAACCTACCATCCTTTACAGATGGTACATCCTTTACAATTATTGTTTAATTTTAATATTCTGCCATCAAAAATGTAATGTTTAAAGTACAGGCTATCTCACTGGAACCAATTTCTCTTCTTCTTCTTATCGTGCTGAAAAAGTTTTAGTTTCAGACACTCCGAATACTTCAGCGGCTGCAGGGGGAAATGACATTTTTGAGTTGTATAACTTTGTTGAAGTCAGACACAAACTGGTTTTCTGTATACAGTATGTGGCCCACAAGGCCGGTGTTCTGTGATGGAAGGAGGTGTAGAGGGAAATTGAAGCACTTTTCAATCTGTTTTACGTGATAGTGGCAGCAATGCACTTTTCCCTCTGGCTGACAGAAGGAAAACAGTCGCTATGGAAAAGATAAACAAGTGCAATTGACTCCAGCATGGCATGGCATAGGAACGCAATCGGCAGTGTGATGCAAGTGAGGGAAAATATAAACAAAAGTGAAAAAAAAAGTGGTGTTATGTGTAACAGGCAAAATGGAGTGATGTGATGTGGAAAGGAGACAGGAAAGGATATGATGGGGAAAAAGTAATGATGGTACCATACCAGGGTGATTCAGCAGGAGGTGTGTAAAGACTAACATAGCAATACACTCTGAAACACACATATCCAGACACACAAACTCACTCAAACAACACACCGAAGAGGCTATGAGATTCCACTCCCCACTGTCACTCTCTTTGCATTATCCCCCTCAGGGATGTGACACTCATCTTTGTTTACCACACATTCATGCATGTATTCNCCCCCCCAACACACAAAAACACACACACATAAATGCACAGCTGGTCCCGAAGGACAATCAAATTGTAATTTCTGTGCCACCTTGCCCTGAGCTTCTTAGAGACAAATATAGGCAAATTTATTCTTCAGCTAAGAGGCATCAATAATGTTTAATCAGCTTGCTTGTTTCTTGCCAGGTTCCACCTGGATAAACACCAGATTGGTACTATTATGTTACCTACGTTACTGATGGCAAGGCAAAAGTGCCACAAAGGAAGGCAACCAATCGTAATCTAATTCGTGTTCCACCTCCCCTTTTAGTGTTTCTATTCACTATATTTGGACAAATGTCATCTTTGTTTCCTGCCTGATGCTGCAATTTGCACAACTAAATCAAATCAATTGATACCTTCTTGAAAAGCCTAAATAACACCTTGAAGGAGACCAGGTAAAAAACAAAATGTTTCTCTCTCCCCTGTGGTAATGAATACAAACTAGCAGGGGCCCCATTCAGTGAAGACATAGATGTCTATAATCTATCTATAAAGACAGTATTTCTGTCCGTCTGTCTGTGGCACCAATATCTCTAGAACCCAGCAGTGTATGAAGTTGAAATTCAGCAGGTATAACACTCAGGACCCAAGGACGTGCAGTGTCATGTGCAAAGTTATTTGGATGAGAGGTTCTCAAATTGAGTATGCTGGTAAAAAGTAGTCCACGGCAGGATATGCTCTGGGCGCGGTGGGGCGATATGCTTCGGGTGTGACAGCATATGCTCCACTCCATGGGCACTTATGGCAGGCTGCAGCACACGCCATAAAGTCCAGCCTGATCCATACAGGCACGTTTTCAATAGGCACTACACTAGTTCTTCTAAAAAGTCTTATTAATCTTGGAGTAGACTTTATGGATTAAAGATTTCCTTTCCTACCGCCCACAGAGGGTTTGTGTCAATGGGACTATGTCAGACCTGCTTACTGTGAGCACTGGCTGTCCACAAGGTTCTGTCCTTTCCACTGTGTTGCTCTCTCTTTTTACTAATGATTTTATGATTAATGAGCAATGCTTCAGTCTGCTCAAGTAAGCTGATGACATGGCGTTAGTCAGCCTCTTACAGAAGAATGGTCCCTCAGATGAAGCTGCATACCTGACCCATGCCAAGGCTCTTCTGATATGGTGCCAAATCAGTGAGTTGGAGATGAATGTTGCTAAGACAAAAGAACTAATCATATGCACCAAATTAGACTTTAGAATGAGCCGGTTCTTATTGATGGGTAACAGGTTAAAACAGTTAAAAGTTTTAAATATCTTGGCACATATCTTGACTGCTGACTTAGCTTCTCTGAAAACACAGAGTATATTATAAAGAAATGCTCACAGCAACTCCATCTCCTCAGGAGACTTAATAGTCTTGGAGTGCAACTGGAGATCTTAGAAATTGTCTGCAAAAGTCTCATTGAGAGTATTCTTAACTTTTTATCTCCCAGCCCGATACGGTTAAGCCTTCAACTGAAAACTAAGCTCTCCAGAACTGTCCTATTAGCAGGCAAAATAGTTGGTAAACCGCAAATGTCCATGACTGACCTCTATACCACAGGATGACGAATAAAGCAAGGAACATCATGAAAGATGCTCCCATCCTTTATTCCATCAGTTCAAAGTGTTGAAATCTGGGAGGCGCTATAGAGTGCCGCTGGCAGCCAAAAAGGTTTTTAAGAGATCTTTTATTTCAACTGCCATAAATATTCTTAACTCCGCAAAATAACCACTTATACCTCCTCTATTGTTTGGTGCTTGTGATTTTTTTTTCCTTTTTCCCTTTGTCATATGAATTGTATGTATGTATGAAGTGTGTTTGCTCTGATTCTTAACAGTGTGCCAAAGACAAATTTCCATCAATGGTGGACAATAAAATTCTATTCTATTCTATTCTATTCTATCCCATTGCCATAGATATATCAAATCTGCATTTAGATGGAAATGTTTTCACAAGTATAACCCTCCAGAGACAATCTTTTGTTAGCATGTTCATCTGTGCTTCACATTGCTCTTTGTCCCCCTTTTCTAAATCAGGCTTACAGTCTTGTGGATGACAGAGAGGAAATACTGTAGTTGAATGTCAACAGAAAGCAGGGAATTACTGAAAGTGGGCACATTTGATAGCGAGGTCCTGATCATTATGGCATACACTTTTTTACTTTTCCCTGTGGCTTTGTGCTGGTGATTAAGAAGGGCAGTGTGTGAACGGACATGCCTTTAACCTTCCCCTGGAACCTGCTTTTGCTCTGGTTTGCAGACAGAGCTCCGACCTTCTTATTATCTTTCTGCTGGTTCACAGTGGCATCTACGTTATCATCACCATTGGTCCATCTGTTATTGCTTCAGAGGTGCTCGCAAATTATCAAACACTGTCGGAGAGCCTTTCTGTGCCTGGCAGAGCTCCTCTCACACACACAGTGGGCGGTAATGGCATTTTCCCTGTAATAGGAATGCAATTGCTAACATTAGTCTTTGTTGTCTTTCTTTCTTTCTTTCCATCTTGCTCTTTCTCTTCCTCTCTCTCTCTCTCTCTCTCTCTCTCTCTCTCTCTCTCTCTCTCATTTAGAAGTGCCTGCAGTGGGTTTCCGAAAGACAAAGGCCTCATTGTCTTCCATTAGTCCAGAATTAACAGCCAGACTGCCAGTCAAAACCCACTGGTGCTGATCGAACTCATCCTGTCCTGTTGCTACTACTCCATGCATTGCCTGTGCGTTGGGTGATTATGTGTGTGTGTTCAAAGGTGTGTGTAAATGTCATAAATCAGGATAGATGAGCTGTCTTACAGAGACTCACTAACATTAGTTGATGACTGTGTTAAGAAATGACAGATATGTTACAAATAAGCAGGTTTAGTCAGAGAGAATTTGTGAGTTGGTTTTAATCTCTACAATGGATCTGTACAGTATATGTCAAGCCATGAGAAAATACGAGCAACTTTCGAGAAGAAATGTAAAGAAGTTTAATCCTTTTTTATCTTTTGATATGAATAAGACATTTCAAGGACAGAATCTGTAAATGTGGTTTTGTTTTTGTCTGAGTGGATTTTCTGACTAAACTGCTCGTTGTCTTTGTTGTTTTGCTGAGAGATGATGAAAATCCATCATTTCTGTAAGACCTTGGACAAACTGAGAAAACAGTACACAAAGAAAAGAGACTAAAAGGAGAGATGGCTGTTCTTAAATGCTGAAACTATAGAGAGAAAGAAAAGGGAAGGAAAGAGATACTGAGGCTGACTGCCCCGACCCTGCCCAAAACTGATAACCATGGCAACAGAGGCATCACATGTGGAAAGGGGGGCAAAAGCTTCTAGATAAACACACACACACACACACACACACAACATACATTTAACTATATGCTTTGTGGTGACCTCTTCACAGAACAGATCAGATGTAAATTAAATGGGGAGTGTTGGGGATGAGGGGTGTCTTCCTGCTTCCTCCAGTGTGTTTGATCACTGGTCATCTTTACCCTGCAGAAAGTACACACAGTCTCAAAGATGCAAGCCCAGACATGCAAATAAAGACACAGATTCAGTCAAACACACAGTCTGATGCACACAAGCTAACGTCATACCAAGATAGACCCCACTGCAATGACTTTTCCTGTCAGGATAAAGATGACTGCA
>VXCM01000961.1:40135-54623 GCA_014773175.1 Lucifuga dentata
CGTTCGTTTTTTGCTTGTGTATCGGCACAACAGGTCTTCCAGGCAAACATCATGCAATCATGCAGCATTTAGAAATAACATCTCCATGCTTTCTTTTGCATGAGATCATTCTCCTAATCCATCCTTCCACCTCCCTCCTTCCTTCTTTCCTTCCTCCTCCTCTTCTCCTTTCCCTGTTTTTTCCTTATGTCTTTTCTTGCTCTCATTCTCCTCTTTCTATCCTCCCACTCTTGTCTTCTTCTCCCTACTTACCTACTCATCTATTCCTCCTTTACCGAGAGTCTCTTCAGCCCCCCCCCCNCAAATTTATCATACTCCCCTGTCCACTCATTTCCTCCCACACCCCATCTTGAGACTCACCTCTCACACCCTCATCCTTCCTCTCGCTATGCTATTCTGCTATCCCCCTTTTCTATTGTCAATTCAGGCAGATTCTCCTCTCACCTCCCAATCTTCCCAGCTCCACATGCTAAAGCTCTAATTATTCCTGTAATTATTCCTGCCTAACGTTTCCTCCTCCTTGTCCTCCTCCTCCTCTTCCTCGTCCTCGTCCTCCTCCTTGTCCTCCTTTCTCTCTCTGATCCAGACTGCCTCTCCTTGTCTCCTCTTCCTCCTCTAATTCCTCCACTCTTGGTAATGAATATTAACCATCTCACTGCAGCTCTCTCTGTCTGAGTCAACTCCTTCCAGGCCATGTCATGCTTTACAGGAATTTCCTAAAAGCTGTTGCCGTGACTAATTTTGCACCTTCTGAAGCATAATGATGTAGTTACCACATGTGGCACACATGTACACAAACACACACTGCATGCACAACCTTACAGAGACACACATGAGTGCTTATACCAGGAGTGCAGGCATGGTCACAATATTTGCTCACATGCATGTAAAAAGCTCATCCTTAATGTGGCCTCTTTTCATTCATTCATTCAACAGATTTATTTCGGTAATTTTCAACTTATACAATTCAAATACATATGAAAATAAATAATAAGTAAATAATAAAATAATTCAAATCATAAACTTAAAGTATGTTTTTACTAACCTAAAAGGTTGAAGCCTACCTTATTACACCTACCCTTTTTACATTAGTCATTTTGTTCAGGTCCTATTTATTTGATTTATATATTAAAAATATGTATTTCGATATATGTACATCACACATACCCAAAAGTCCCAGACATAATTCCACATACACACATTCATATTATATACACAAAAAGTCCCAAAGTCCCAGACAAAATTCATATATACACTAGTGGTCATACCTCAGTTTTATATTTAATCATCTTATTTCTTAATATTTTCTTAAAGCTATGTTACACAATTTTATTTCCTCTTCAGAACTGTTCCATAAATTTACTCCTTTGACTGTTATACATTTCTGTTTTACATTTGTTCTGATTTTTGTTTTTGCAAACATACAAATTCCTCGTAGTTCGTACTGACTAAATCTAGGTTGAAACAGCCTCTGGATGCAGTCAGGAAGCATCTTGTTTTTTTGCTTTATACATTAATTGTGCAGTTTTGAAGTCCACCAATTCTCCAAATTTGAGAGCTTGTGAAATCATAAATAATTTGTTGGTTGATTCATAATAGTCAGCTCTGTTTACAATTCTTATAGCTTTTTTAGTATATAAATTGGATTAGTGATTGTGGTATATGTATTTCCCCATACTTTCTTACAGTAGGTAATGTATGGAACTATTAAGGAAATGTACAATATATGTAATGAATTTAGATTGAGAATGTCTTTTGTTTTGTGAAGTATTGCAATGGACTTTGACATTTTTGTCTTTACATAATTTATATGTCTTCCCCCACAACCCACAATCTCTGTGCTGTCAAACAAAGTGTCACAGGGTGAGCTTTACTGCCAACCATGCCTGTGAGTCTTCTACCTTCCGTCAACCATTTCATTCAGTCGAAAAAGAATACAAACAGACAAAGGTGGAGAATGTGAGATGGCTGTAAGGGACCATAGTGAGTCATCTGCCTCATTCCTCATTAAACTGAGGTGTTAAAAAGCATTTTAACAATAAGTATGAAGGGATTCCTCTAAATCTGGATGTGAAGCCATATATCAAAGCACTTCAACAGCTATTTATGGAGAAACTGTGTGTGTGTGTGTGTGTGTGTGTGTGTGTGTGTGTGTGTGAGTGGTGGATACTACACGTGCTGTTGGCCTTGCTGGCTGAATAAACTACCAAGCAGATGTAACCTGAGGATTTCAAACAACCATAAACACACACATGCAGAGAAGTTGGCTGCTTTTTCATCAAGTCTCTGCCCTGGAATCTGAACCCTGAGTCATAGGAAGGTTTGTATCAAATCCCTTGACTTTTATCTTCAGTGAAGGAAGAAACAGGAGTAAAGTTAGGAGAGCAGACAGGCTGGGAGGCTAAGAGGGCATGCAGTGTGTCCCAAATACACACAAACACATTCACACACACCCAGGCAGTACAAGGAGACTATAGAGAGGGCAAAGAAGGATTCAGTGTGGTGAATGTTTGCACGTACGGCTCGCCCTGCAGAACTCTCTCGAGTAGACAGATAAAAGTGCCAAATATACAGATACGGAAGCAACCAGAGCAGAGATACAAATGATCCACAATTTTAAAGTTGCCAAGTAGCTGTATGAAATTGAAGCCTCAATTGCTTTCTGTCCATGTAGCTATAACTTGGTGTATCTTCCTCTCACACCCTCATTTCCCACAACAAAAATCAAATGTTTAAAACTAAGTAAATATGCAAACAAATGCAATATATGAAGTCTTGAGAAAGAGGGTATTAAGATCCTAAACTACAGCTGAGTTTTCTTTTTCAACAGAATCAAAGTGAATTTTAATGAGCTCTGTAAAAATATTTATATATATTTCAGAAATAAATGATATCAATTATTTTCTCATCTTAGAAATGGCTGAGAGTGCATGGCATGGAAGAGTATGTGAACTTTTATTATTATTATTTTTTTCCCACTGGCCTTAAATGTCATCATTTTGTCTCGATTTGCAAGTGCTAGTTGGGGTAATTATGTGCAGATGAAAGAAGCGAAGCTGTGCGTCTGTTCAATATGTGCACGCTGTTACAGAGAGGAAGAAAGAGGAACAGAAAGACTAACAGACTAAGAAAATGTCAGCATGATTGAGATAATACATTAGGTCATGTAGAGCTTTGACTCTGAACTCTACTCCTGGTGACCCTCTGCACTGCATATTTTCTATCTCTCTCTGATCTGCCCATTCACTTGGCTAAACACACCTGACTTAGCAAATCAGATGTGGGTATAGCAGAGAGAGATGGAAAATATGCAAAAATATACAGTGTTACATTCCCAGGAGCAGGATTGAGAACCACTGATGTAGAGGGAAGGACTCATTTTTCCTATGGCACTGCTTCTGTGGGTTACCAGACACAAATTGTGATAACTGGCTGTGGGTTAGGGTTAGGGTTGGAGGAAACCCATTTAATTGATGTTGGTGTAACAAGAAGCAGCAGGTATGAGTTTGGGAAATTCTATCATTGGCTGAATCTTTGCTAATAGTTATTGTTAAAGGTGAGCTATATTGTGATGTCTATGAAACTGCCTGTTAGGGTGTATAAAAACCTAAACAAATATCCTTGTGACCAAAATTAAATTTCATCTTTGAACAGCTTGCAAGTCCTGGCAGTGACGGCGCAATACCATATCTATCTTAGAGTCCCTATTGTTTACCATGCTGTTGGTACATGTGGTATTTTGTTTTCTCGCCAAACAAGTCACAGATTCAGGTTGGCACAAGCAGCATTTCATTTCTAAGTGGAGTGGGAAAAGTGACATTGTGCCTGTCAAGTTCTGGAGCTCACCCACTCACTCCTGGACAGTGGGTGTGTAATAAGGATGAGTAAGCTTGAACAGTTTCATTCTTTTCAATGCCTTTTTTTTTTTTTTTTTNTTTTTTTTTTTTTTTTTTTTTTTTGTACAAATGAAAAGAACCAATTTGCGGTGGACCTGAGTCAGTCTTTGTTCACGGCAATTATTCTCATCACTAGAAGCCAATTCAAAGCACTTCATTTTTGACGCTGGCCAGATTCTAACTGATTCAAAACAATTGGATCTTTTACCACAACCGTCAAACAAGCAGAGAACCAGAGCAGGCAGTAAGGAAGAAATATGAGTGAAAAAAAAAAAACAAAAAAACATATCGGTGATTCATGCGCTTTGACAAAACAGATATACAGCAATATCTGCAGAGAAAAATACTCTTCAAAGCAGGTTATCTCAATTAATGTGCAAAATATATGAAATGATTCATGTCATTAATTGATTTTGTCATGATGTGCTATGCCTCCCCACTCCCATCTGAGGTAAAAAGTTGAACAATGAGCCATTCTTTTTAAAGGGTGAGTTATTAATTTTTCTACTTTGACAGCCATTAACATGAATGCCCATTTGTTGGCTATGTTTTGGCTGCATTAATAACAAGCTGGAGGTGAGCATGGATTTTGTGGGAGTAGATTATTTAGTGGCATTGTAGTGGAAGTGGAGAACTGTGAAATAGATAGTTACAAGTAATATGAGTCAGTTCTAACAGAGTAAATATATATGTGTTGGCTTTTGATTCAACAGTTCTTCTTATGCAGAGATTCTGAAGGGCCCAGTATACTTCAAAAGATGTAGTACTAAATAATGAAAGAACAGGCTAGTGAACACATTCTAGTTCCACTTCTCCTCCTCATCTGTTAGCTTAGTGTTTCTGTTAGATTTTGCTGTTGTCTTGATGAACACCCAGTCTGGGTAGCCACAAGCTTTCAGAACCTCTAAACTCAACTAAATTCAACAGGAACACCAAATTGACAGATAAAGAGGAGAAGCTCAGACAGAAAACCACAGTCATTCCATATGCGACTAGAATAACTGAGAAACTCAGAAGGAAACTCTGAAGGATTTTTACCACATATCTACCTAATACCACTAATACCACATAAGTGTAGCTTTCAAACCCTGCAGCACACAAAGACCAAACTTGTTCACCACAAACACACATAACAAAAACAGAGCATTGTAGTCTATGCAATGAAATGCAACAAGAACTGCACTCATCTATACATTGAGAAGACCAAATGACAGCTAGAAATGAGCATGGACACACATACGAGGACTCATCGGGTCAAGGCTCTCTATATACACCTAAAGGACAAGGAACATTCTTTGACAACAATTAGATATTTTGGGCAGGGAAGGTAGCTGGTTTAAAAGAAGAGTTAAGGAAGTTAACTCTGTTAAGATAGAACAACCATCCCTTAACCAGCCATCCCTTAGGAGGTGGGCTTTGACACCAATTATCCCCTACCTACAACGCTCTTGGCATTTCCTGGCATTTCTACCCCAGCATCATCAGCTGCAAAGTGGTTTTCACCTCCAGTCATGTGACCCTAATGATGCCAATGACTCTCACATAACTACCATGGGACATGGGAAAGACCCTTACATCACTAGACACTAGAGCATCACTGTAAAGAGTTGTTTTGATGCCATTCCATGGCAGTAGGGGGCAAAATTGTCATGAATCAGCTGTTAACAGAGGTGGCAGTGAAAGAAGCTTACAATCATGTAAAGAGCTGGCAGTAGCTACAAATATTTAGCTATAAAAAGAGGGAAAAGAAGATGGGAAGGAGATGATACGTTCACCCCTTAATCACAGTAGGAAAAAGATGGAGAATTTTCTCTGTTTGTCCAACAAATGTTTATCCTACATATAGAGCAAAGGAAGTTGTGAATGAACCAAAATTAAAGTAAAGCTTTGCTCGCTGGCCTCTCACCAGTGATGAAATCAGCCATAATATTTGGACCTAGTATACCTCAAGGGAGAGAGATCAGAAGCAGAAACACAAAGACAAAGGTTGTCTTGGGAACACAAACAGTTCAGAAAGAGTCTGAATCACCAGGTCTTAAGCCTTGCAAGATGTATTTTTGCTGTGGAATTTCTACTTCCTATAAAGGGCTTTTAGAGTCAACAGAGAAGAGGGAGACTGAAACTTGTTTGGTTTCCAGGTGCTGGGAGTCTTACTCATAAAATAACTTGGATAGGAAGGACACGCTTGATTATCTGTGTCACACATCATCCTGCTCCTCATTCAGTCCCTGTGCTTTCCTTTACACTATACAACCAGGTTTTAAAGTGGATATTCATCTCAGTTTAATTGCACTGGGGACATCATTTGTCACATCCTATGCAGATAAGCTGGGGGTTGACAGAAGCTGAAGCTGGTTCCAAATCCATAATGTTGACCTGGGTCATACACATGGGACTTTGATGTAAGGAACGCCAACTTTTAATCTTTTTGAAACATGTAGAATTTATAATTTAATTATTAAAGATAACTAAACCATGTCATAAGATCCCTGAAGTATTATACATAATGACTGAAAAACTTTGGCTATTACCAGATGGGTATCCATATTTATGAGTTCCATTTCAGCAGGTAAAAATTTTAATTTGCCTGCCACTTGACTGCCAGCATCCACTGGATCTGTGCGCGAGATATGTATATAGGTCAAATGAGAGAGACTGAACAACTTGACTCACCACAGCTGACGGTCTGAAGCAGTAAGAGGACTAGCAGGGCGTGCAGTCCACACACAGGCGATATGCCCTGCATCCTGCTGCACCTGGAGACACAGATGGAGAGATAAGTATACACAGGAAATTAAAATCAGCATATGGCTCTTGTGAGATTCTTCAGATACATGCTGTATGACTGGATGAGTCACCAAGTCCTACTTGGAGGTTTTTTTCATTGTTTCCCCCCCCCATTAATTTGTTTGGGGAGTAAGTTTTTGCCTTGTTCTCAGTGAGGGTCTAAACATGGAGGGCTGTCAGTTCATTCTTAGTTTTAATTTATCTTTTCATAATGTGGTGTTTAGAAGAAGTTTTAAGGGCTGTAACATTGATTACGGACTCTCTCAAGTAAAATAAATAAAGAAAAAAGTATTTAATTTCATTTTAACTTTACACATTACAGACAAGCAATTTTTCATTTTTACAAGGAACCTTGATCTTCATTAAATTTCCAAATGTCTTTTATCTATTGTCTTTATTCATTTATTCCTTTTCAAGGTCACAGGATCTCAGCCTGTGCTACAGGAAAAGAAAGGAAGACCAGGATGATTGTGGTAGGCTGGCAAATTTCCAGGGTGTCTAGAAACTTAAAGTGCAATCAGTCAAATGATTACACTTTAACTTCCGGGACATCTTACTACCTGGATAACTGAGATTAACACTATTACGCTAGTATGCTATTAAAATCAACTTGTAGAAACTTGAAATGTGCTTGAGATAATTAATACTTCACAGCAAACACAACGCCTATCAGGGGTGCAAATCTTTGGTTCCATAGCGATTTGATTACGATTATTTGGAAAACAATTCAATGCCTCGAGAAGTCTTTAATTTTCACCACAATTCCATTAGATTTGATTATTTTGATACATAAAACTACCAGAAAACTTTTTTCTTTTTTTTTTTTTTTTTTTTTTTTTTTTGCTTTTTACCTTACTGAATTTGCAAATATTGCTATGGGAACTTAATCACACACTATTCATGGAATACAAAGAATAATAGAATACAACAATACTTGAACATCATTTAAAGGAACAGGAAGACTCATTGTCAAATACATGAATACTGTATAGGGTTAGAGTTAGTGTGGTACCTGGATTCTCATGCTGGCAGTCGTGCATGTTTGAGCCTAATATATTATTTACACTTAACATTACTGACAATCATTTCTCAAAGCATATTACTGGAATGGTGAATTTAAAAAAAAAAAATTCCTCCCTTCCAGACCACCACTGGTTTCAGCTCATGCTGGTACGCTATTAAAATCAACTTGTTGATACTTGAAACATTCTTGAGATAGGCAATCCATCGTCGCTAACAAGATGTGCATTCAGGGTTTTTTTTTTTTGTTTTTTTTTTTGTTTAAGTTACATAATTTTAGTGTTTAAGTACAATAAAAAACACAGAGTGAATGTATGTCTCCACCGGGGAATATAATAAATTTTTATTGAAAAATTTAAACAACTGTGACCGCATAAGGCTGCGTAACTATTAGCAGGCAAAACATCAATTTTTAAGGTGGGTGTACTACTTGAATATTTGATTTTGAAAGATTAAGAGATTTTTGCAAAATATCAGGAAAGGTGAAATATGGTTTTATCCTTTGGGAAATGGTTGTCAGTAATGTAACAGGTATGAAAATTGAATATATTAGGCTCAAACATGNCTTTGGGAAATGGTTGTCAGTAATGTAACAGGTATGAAAATTGAATATATTAGGCTCAAACATGCACGATCACCAATATGGTCCTTTAAGTGAGAGGAATTCCTACCTCACACATTTTCTACCAGTTTGCATCCAACAGCAAAGATTTGGGTATTTTCCAGCTTCTTTTGTGGCATGTGTTTAGAAAATGTCAGTCTCTGCAGCTGACATGCAGAATTAATCACCACACAGTTCATGGCTTTGTTTGTTTTCAGTGAAAGAGCTGCAGCAAGCCGATGTGGGAGTGCACAACGTGGAAGTACGAGCATGTTTTAAGGAGGAATGAACCTCAAGAAAGATTATTTTTATGTTGAATTTTGTGCAAAATAATCAATTATAATCAATTATATTATTATATATTATAATTATGATCAATTATAATCAATTTTAATGCATCAGATTGATGCAGCTGTACCTTAGATCCATCTTTACACCCCTAATGTCTATTATTTATTTATTTATTTATTTATTGTCATAGTTATTTAATTTAAGAATATGTATGTCTCCCAGGAAATATAGTCCTGGGAGAAGACGGCTTTTACCAAGAAATTAAAATGACCATTCTTTCTATAATTGTGTGTTAGCAGGTGAAACAATGAATTTTTAAGTTGGGTGTATCACCTGAACATTTGATCCTGAAAGACTAGGGGATTTGGCAAAATAACACAAAAACTAAAATATGGTGTTATTTTGAAAAATGGCTATCAGTAACATCAGGTGAATAGCATTTATTGGGCTCAAATGTGCAAACTCACTGGTTTGGTCCTTTAAACCATATATGGCCTTCAGTAAAGTACTGTCATGCCAAAACAAGTTTCAGCCACCAACAAAACCCTAGACATTAGAACAGTTTGCCAACCCTAAGTCAGCAGTACAAATTCAGAAATTTATAACCACCTTTTAAATTAAATATTTCAATCTGCAGTTTGCATCACATTTTAAAGGTCAGAGTGTCAGTGGGTGTGGGTGAAATCAACATACAGTACTAAATCTGCCATGAAAACCAAGCATTTTCACAAAACCCTGCACTGCTTACAATACAGAAAGATACTAGTACATTTCAACTTTAGAATCTGCCAGATAACAAGTAGTAGAGGCAAAAATAGTATGATGGACACCTGGTGGCCTTGTTACACATGGTATGCTGATAACTCTACAGAGCAGGAAAAACATCAAAGCAGCATAGATCCTGTCACATTAAACATGAAAGAATAACTGAGCTTGGCTGACAGGAAGCATCTACAATATGTCTGGATGGGTTTATTATTATAATTTTTTTGTGAAGTAACTGGGGAATGTATTGAAATCTCTCATAAAACCTGGCATGGTTTTCATTTTATTTCTAAGGGAAGTGACTTGCTTTGATGTGAAACATAAAAATATATTATGAAGTGACTCTCAGTGTATCAAGGAGCTTTGGAGCCAAAATGTCTCTGCTGTAACACAACTTTACAATTTACCTAAGAACACTGGCGCTTGCAGAAAATATTTAATGGGGCAGCAGATAAGGCCAGCAAAAATGTTGGAGTAGTACATTAAAAACTTGATACAATTTACCCTTCATTAAGTGTTATAAAGCTCGATATTGAAATTATTTCCTGTGCCACTTTTACAGCGCCATTAGAAATAAATGCCACAGGGTTCAATTGTAACATGTTTATCATGTCTGAATGTCACACTATTGAGACTTAGTGGGAGTGCACTTGGAAATAGAAGAAATCACCTCACATTCAAAGTTGTGCATGGACTGGGAGCCTTTAAAAACAGATTTTAATATTCTGAAGAACATTTCATTTACAACTGAAAAGTTGCTGTTTATCTATTCCATGGTCTTTAGTACTTACATCTGTACAGGAGATAGGTTGAAAATGACTAAACAGTGCCCTCTACAGGTGTTATACCACATTTAAGGTGGACTGGAAAAGTCAAATAGGAAGATTGTGAACACAAAGTCACTTTCATTCTCATTAAATTGTGTGCTTTTGAAAAAGTCATGTAGCTCTGTGGCTAGTGCTTTAGTAGATCCTCCTTAAAGTTAAATGAGATTTTTAAGGAAGGAAGTCAGTTGGGTGGGCACTGGGGGGGGGCAGTCATTTTAGCATGGTGACTATGGCCACCCTTTAGGGCAACGCTGTCTACGAAGCAGTCTGAGTGCTTACAGCAGCCAAACGTAAGTCAGCTAAAGAGAGTCAGAGAGATAGAGTAACGTAAAGCTGAAGCAATTTATTACACGTGTAAATATATACATTCATTTGTGTACATTTCATTAACTGTGTGTGTGTGTGTGTGTGTGTGAGTGTATGCGTGTGTGTGTGCATGTGTGTGTGAGACAAAGCCAGGAGACAGACCAAATAAGTTAGGTCAGCCGCTGCCGTGGGGACTGTGAAACCCTGAGTGTAAATAATGAATATGGCATCTCTGGAGACACGGCGAGCTGAGCAGAGCCTGAAGGCTGGAGAGGAGAGGAGATGGGGGTGGGGGTGTTTGGGGGCTGTTCGGAGAGATGCAGGACACAGATAGCCAGTGTCAGTTACAGCAGTGTTGATCTCTCAGTCTCAAAGGTGCAGCCAAGGACAACAACGCTCATACCTTCATACCAAATACCTCTGCTGTGCCATGGCTGAGTGGAAACTGATCCATCAGTCTGAAATGAACAGAAATGAAATATCATGGATGTAAGTCAATGACTGACTGGAAGGCAGGAAAAACCTTTGAACAAAAATGGTTGGCACTGGTTGTCTTTAAGATGTCTCAAGTTTGTCCTGTTTAGACTTGCTTGAGCCATTTAGCCTATTTTCAGCATCTTAATCTTTGAATAGATTTGCAAAGCTTAAATTTGTCTTGTGTTGTTTTGTGGACTGTGATGAAGGTAAAACTAAAAAAAAATGCACATTTGTACATTCTATCAGTTCCACTGGGGGCTTTTAGTTTCCATTACAAAGCTTTAGAAGCTGACTGTATGCAACGTTCTCAACACAATGACTAGCTGGTGAAAAAAAGTCAAGCATCTAACAGCTAAAAACGCCATTATTTATTTTCAGGATTTGATGGAGACCAAAGCAGACCTAAAAGGAGAGTGACCACTGGACTTACATTCAGGTAGTGGACAGAAACAGGACTCATGTGGGTTGCTAATGCCGCTCTGTGTCTGCTGAATGTTTACATAACTGCTGTTTGCTAACACATCACCTGTAACAACATTATACGTTTATAGTATGTTAGGATAATGTTCTGGTTGTGTGACCCAGAACATAAATATATTAAATAAATCATCAGGAAATGTTGAACTCAAATCCAGAGTAGAACAACCATAATACTCACATCATACGTACATGACCAACAGTTTGAGATATGCTAAATAGATATAAATACAACAGATCTACATAAATAAAACATCTGTCAGTTTCTGATTTCTTCTGCATAAACATCTGCATCTGATGACATTTTATTCTTTGTCAGTTAAAGTGTAACATATTGTAAACTACATATATTGATGTAGGCCCCATATACTAGACACTGTGCTTGTAAAGCTCAATATTTTTGAAATTATTTTGATAACACAAACAATCATAAAATAAAACAATAAATCAAAGTCAAATAAGTCAACACAACAAATATATGCCAAGAACGTAGCATGTGGTATATAAATAAGGCACACATAGGTCAGGGATGAACTGCTATGTAAATTATTACTATGAAGATAGGATTACAAAGCAATATACTGTAATATTCATAAGTATCGCTGCACTTCTGATTGTGAATAATATCAATGGTCTATCCTCTGGGAGCAATCAACGCTTCTGTTAATGCTTGTGTAGGAAAATGGAGAAGTTTTCAGATGCTGCTTGCCATCAGTCAACAGCTGAGTTGTCGTGTGTGAAGAGATATGACAGCCATTATACCACTTCATCTGCTATTAAAACACTTTCTCACTCTGGCATACACACAGATGTACAGGAAACATGCAGCATCTCCATTTTAAACACAGTGAAATATATATTATCTTACCCTTTATGCAATGTGGTGATAAATATGCTCCAAGTTTTGTTTGAGATGAATAACAACCGATATCAGAGGAATAGGGAAATATATCTGCATATAAAGTCTTGGCTATCAAAGGTTTGTGCATAAAGTTTATGAAACAGCAGCAGCTACATCAGCTCTTCATATGTCCTCTGAGAGTCAGAGCTGTTTCCTGTGGCCATGAGATTATATTTCTCTCTTTTATTTTCTCTGCCCTTCATCTCTCTCATACGCTCACTCTTACTCTGCCATCGATTGGTCCCTCTTTTTTTCCAGTTGTTATCTTGTACCTCCTCTTACATTTCACATTTACTTTAGCTGACACATATCAACAATCTTCTTTCTTTTCTTTTCTTATAATGCTCATCCTCTGCTTTGCTTCTTGCAGGAACAGAGCAATAATTAAAGGAGCATATCTGTAATTTTGCATCTTTGAACCCAATAAATACAACCCATATACACATTACATTACTGACAACCATTTTCCAAAACATCAAACTGGAGCAGCAAATATTGCAATTGTTTCTCCTATCTTCCAGATTGCCATTGGTTTCAGTTCATTCCAGTACGCTATAAAAATCAACTTGCAGAGACTTGAAACGTGCTTGAGATATTGTAAGTAATCCATCACAGTGAAGCACATGCTGTTACTATTTTTTGGTTGAAGTTACTTAATTTAACTAAACCAACACTGAACTACATCGAAAATGTATGTCTCTGCCAGGGAATATAGTCCCAGGAGAACACCAGGAGAAGAAGAAGAAGAAGAAGAAGAAGAAGAAGAAGAAGAAGAAGAAGAAGAAGAAGAAGAAATCAACATGGCTGCACTTTCTACAATCATCCCTCAGTGTTAGCAGGTGAAACATTGAATTTTAAGGTGGATGTATCACCTGAACATTTGATTTTGAAGGACTGAGGGATTTAGCAAAGTAACACGAATTCTAACATATGATTTTATGTTTAGGGAAATGGTTGGCAGCAGTACAATGTGTGTGTGGGTATTTATTGAGGTTAAACATGCAAAACCACCAGTCTGGTCCTTTAATTTTCAGACGTCTTTGTTGCCAGTTCTATGCTCTTCAATACCTCTTTTCCAATGTAATGACTTTTTAAAAGGAACAATTTTTTTAAAGGAACGTTTGTTTGTTTGTTTTGTTTTTTTTAAATTCAAGTTTAGTGTAATTGGTCTGGTTGAAAGTCAGCATTAGGACCCTTGCTTGTGTGCAGGTATAGCACTAGGCTGAAAGATCTACCTGGATCTCAGCACGTCAGACAAACGCACTGTTCCCTATCCTGTCTGTCATAGATACTGTAGATGTGACAGACAGACAGACAGATCTGGAAGACAGCTAGATGGCTACAGACAGACGGGCAGACAAAAAGACAAATATACACTAAGAAAAGTACAGACTCAAGCTGTCACATTTTGTTTTCTGCCCATGTCAAAGGCCTTTACAGAACTACTTCCATCAATTTTACATCAGCCACAGGCCCACCTAAGCTTTCAAGGAGGATGATTTGTTGTTCTGATTTGTCATCCCATCTTAATCCTACCTTCTTCTTTACTCCATCTGCAGTATCTATATTTGGAGAAAGTTTCTGTCAAGCTACACAAATGTCTCTGTGCTTTTCTTGTGTTGTTGTTGTTCTTTCTTTTTATCTAAACTCTTTTCATTGTTTCTTTCCTCTTTCCTATTGTGCCCCTCCTCGTGGTGCATTATTAAGAAGACTCATTAATCACTCGGGCTGTCAGTCTGTCACTCCATCACCACATGCTGCTGTTGTTCCAGCAGCACACTTGGATAAACGCCCATATGCACACACACACTCACAAATATACACACACACAATTCAGAGGAGCTGTTTCAACAGGGGTAAATCACCCCATCAGTGTCTATGTGTAAGTCCCTTAGAGTGAAAAATGAGGCTACCCTTTAACTGATAAAAGACTGTTTTCCTTCCAGAAGGATATTACTGAGGGTTTTTAGCAAATGACCTGTCATTCTGTGTCACACACAAACGATTTTAGTGGTTCACATTTTCTGCACAAATGGGGCCATTTTTGTGTTTGCGCCTGTCTTATATGCATCATCTTTGGGTGACTTCTTTGGTTGCCTGGTTGTTGTGAAAGCAATTGGATTAAAAAAAAAAAAAAAAT